>CAKNYM010050760.1:90361-206778 GCA_932195095.1 Andricus curvator
TGCCAGATCTGGCCCCGACCAGGGCCACTCTGAAATTTCTGCACGGGGTTCAAGGGAATACACATTTTTTATTGAGATTCCTGGGCAAAATTTAAATGATTTTTTATTTTTTTAAATTAATTTTAAGAGATTATTTAGAACAATTTAAGAACATCTCAGAAGATTTTCAAAATTGTCAAAAAAGAATCTCGAAGATTTTAAGGCACTTAATTTTGAAAGATTTTTCAATATGTTTCGAAAAAATTCGAATCATTTAAAACAAATATTTAGAAGTTTCGAAAAAAATTTTTAAATAATTAAAAATTTCAAAATATTTCAAAAACTTTAAATCAATATGCACATTTTTGAAGATATCAAAATAAAATTGTGAAGCTTTTCAATGATTTTGAAATCTTTTAAGATAATAAACAATATTTCTTCAGATTCCTGGAAAAATTTGCAATGATTTTTTATGTTGAAAAATTAATTTTATGAGATTATTGAAAAAGTTTTCCTTAATGGTCAAAAAAGAATCTGGAGGGTTGTAAGGCAATTTTGAAAGATTTTTCCTAATTTTAGGTATAATTCTATTCAGTTTAAAAGATATTTCGAAATTTTAAAGAGTGCGCAAATATTTAAAAACTTTGACAAATTTTCGAAAATTTATGAAATATTTTTTAATTTCTTCCTTTCTAAATATCTTTTAATCTGACTCGAATTGTTCGTAAAATTTTGTAAAATCCTGCGAAATAACAAAACTTTTCTGAAAATTTTTAGATACTTTTTTAGCATATCTGAAATCTTCCAAAATATTTTTGAATTTTTTGCAGAATCCTAGAAAAATTATAATTATTTATATAACATTAAAAACAAATAATCTTAAAAAATGAATAGTTATTCGAAATTTTTATTTTGTAATCAAAATTATTTCCCCCCCGTTTCCCCCTCAAATTATAATTTGTTTAAAATTTTTTTTGTCATTACCGAAAAATCTTTTTTGTTTAAAAATTCGTCTTTTTTAGTTAAATTAAACCTTAAAAACAAATAAACCTAGAAAATAAATAATTCTTCGGCATTTTTATTTTGTATTAACAATTATTTTTCTCCTCAAATCAAAAAATTACAAGAGTGCTTAGCGCGTGATTGATGATGCTACTAAATATAAAAAGTAAGGTACCACAGACTTTCCTTTAACAAGAATTTGTCGATTTTTTAATTATTCGTAAAAACTATTTTTTAATTTTAGGGCAAGAGATACTTAATTTTTTTTCAAATAGTAGTTTTTCCTAACGAAAAAATTTAAGGAAAATATGGCACCCTGATAAACTTTTTTTTACATTTTAGAAAATTAAATAGTTAAAATTATAGAAATAAAAATTTAGAAACCTCTAGATATTTTTTTGAAAATCTGGCAAAAATAGGGGATCATTTTCTCATAAAAAAAAAAATTACGATTGAAGGTTTTATAAAATCTAAAAAAAATGAATTTCATGAGGCAGCCTAATATATAAAATGATGCATATAATGTAATTTTTGTCTAATATTTTATAAGAAATATTTGCCAGTTGAGAGACACTGTTGATATTAAAGTCCGATAAGAAAAGGTGTTCAATAAATTTCGTGATATTAGTCTTATTAACATTTGTGAAAGTTGCATTCAGAGGGAATAGTTTTCTGCATTCCTTTGGATGCGAAAAGCATACATGACTCATTTAAATAAATTATATCAAAGAGTATTTTAATCTCAATCCTATATTTAATTTAAAAAATGTAGAATCAACATCAGACATTCTTTTAATAGATTCTATTTCTATTTTTAATTACCTTAAAATATCGCATCAGTGTCTATATTTTCAGATTGCATGAGAGATAATATTTTTCAAAAATATATTCTGCAGAATCAGAGAATAATTATATGTTATGCTTGACTGCCTCATATAGTAGTATCTCATTTATTCAATAGTTTCCTTTAAGCAATTAATGTTTGAGGAAATAAATTGATTTTGTTAGAAATAGAATAAAAAAAACGAAGAAGTATATGCAGACACATTTTTTTCCTTCTATTTTTTCAGTTAATTTAGTTATTATTATTGGTTACTATTATTATTACTTAGTTTTTCTATTTCGAAATACTGAATAGCAAATTCATCACTGATTATAGACAGTTGCCCGCGGGAGACGGTTGACTAATTTTTAACACCCTGTATATAACTGATAATAATCGGAGAGATCTTAATCAGGAACAGGAAGCTAAAAAATTGAAGGCCCGAAATAAAGTTGCCATGTTAATGAGATAATAAAGTTTCAAAATCAAGATTGATGTTTCGAATCAATGATTAATGAACGAAATATTTTCACTGACTGTGAAAAGTTATTTTGGTAGTTGCACGCTGTCTCGATCAGCTCTTCGATATTTATAAGAATTTTATAATAATTTACAATTACCTGTAATACAAAAATATTAAATTCATTCAAATTGCTGCATTGTAACTATAATTTCAATTTCAAATTCTCCCTTAATTTTTTCGTACCTCGTATATTTTTGATGAAAAACTTAATTCTTAAATTTTCAGAAAAACCGACTACATGCTGTGATTGTTCAACTTTTTCAATATAACACTCGACTTTTGAGCATATAACATATTTCAAAAGATTTCATAGGAATTCATGGATCTCAAAATATTTCCAGGGATTTAAAAGATTTGACGAGAATTCAAAATATTTTCAAAATTTCAAGAGTTTTAAAAAAGAGTTCAGGGGAATTTAAAACATTTCAAAGCTTCCAAGGGATTTAAAAACATTTTCAGGGGTTTCAAAGAATTTCACGGATTTCCGAATGATTTTAAAAGTGTCCAAGTGATTTCAAAACATTTCTAAGATAGCAAGAGATTTCAAAATATTTTTAGAGATTGCAAAGGATTTCGCGGTTTTCTGTAAAATTTAAAAACACTTTAGAAGGATTTTAAGTGATTTTGATAGATTTTAAGAGATTTTGAGTGATACTAAAAAATTGAAAAGCTTTTACGAAATTAAAAAAAAAATTGAAGAAACATAGGCGGATTTTACTGGATTAAAACCTTGCAAGGAATCTCGAGGAATTTCGTGGCATTCAAGTGATTTCAAGCACAAAAGGTGTCAAAGAATATTGCTGGATTTCGAGAGATTTTGTGGGATTCAAGGGATGTTGAGGAATTTCACGGAATTTAAGAATATTGCAAAGTCTTTGAAAAGATTTCAAGGGATTCGAAAAAATTGAAAACATTTCAAGGGTTTTCAAAACATTTCCAAAGATTTTAAAGATTTCTAAAGATTTCACGGGATTTCGAGTTATTTTGTCGGATATCAATGAATTGTGAAGAATTTTGCGAAATTTAAGAATATTATGAAGATTTTAAAAGATTTCAAAAGATTTCAAAGGATTTAAAAAGATTTCAGATCATTCAAAGCATTCAAAACATTTCTAAAGATTCTCAGTATTTCTAAAGATTTCAGGGGATTTAAAATGATTTCAAAAGAATTTGAAAAAACTTTAAGGGATGTCAAAAAATTTCGCGGGATTCCGAGTGATTTTTGTGCGATTCAAGAGATTTTAAATATTTTAATGAGTTTTTAAGTAACGTCAAGGGTTGCCAAAGGATTTCATGCGGATTGCAAGGGATTTTAAGGAATTTTGCGAAATTTAAGAATATTACAAAGATCTCTAAGGATTTAAAGGAATTGCAGATATTTCAAAGGATTTAAAAACATTTCTGAAGATTTTCACGATTTCTAAAGATTTCAGGGGATTTCAAATGATTTCAAAAGGATTTGAAAAACTTTAAAGGAAGTCAAAGAATTTCGCGGGATTTCGCGGGATTTCGAGTGATTTTGTGGGATTCAAGGGATTTTAAGGAATTTCACGGAATTTAATGATATTGTAAAGATTTGAAAAGACTTCAAAGGATTTAAAAAGATTGCAAACATTTCAAAAAATTTCAACAAATTTCTAAAGATTTTAAAGATTTTTAAATAGTTCACATGATTTCAACGGTGTAAAAAAATTGTTTGAATAACTTCAAGAGTTTTTAAAGGATTTCATGTGGATTTCGAATGATTTTGTCGGACTTTCAGGGATTTTAAGGAATTTCGAAGTTTAAATTTTAAAGGATTTCATGCGGATTTCGAGTGATTTTGCGGGACTTTAAGGGATTCTAAAGAATTTTACAAAATTTAAGAATATTACAAAAATTTAAAAATATTTCTATGGATTTAAAAAAATTTCAGATATTTCACGAGATTTAGAAATATTTCTAAAGATTTTTAGGATTTCTAAAGATTTCAGGGGATTTCAAATGATGTCAAAAGGATTTGAAAAAGCTTTAACGTATGTCAAAGAATTTCGCGAGATTTCGAGTGATTTTGTGGGATTCAAGGGATTTTAAGGAATTTCGCGGAATTTAATAATATTGCAGAAATTTGAAAAGACTTTCAAAAATATTTTTTTTTAATTTCAAGGGATGTCAAAGGATTTCACGCAAATTTCTAGTAATTTTGTGAAACTTCAAGAGATTTTAAGAAATTTCGAGGAATTTAGGAATATTACAAAGGATTTAAAAAAGCTTGAAAAGATTTCAAGGGACTTAAAGAGCTGCAGACATTTCATGGGATTTCAAAACATTTCTTTCGCGGGATTTTGAATGATTTCAAAATTTTTCTTTTCGACTTCAAGGGACGTCAAAGAATTTCACGTGGATTTTGAGTGATTCTGTGAGTTTTCAAGAGATTTTGAGAAATTTCGGAAATTTGGAATTCTAAATGTTCTCAATTTTAAACTTTTAAATTTTAAATTCAAGTTATCGAAAATTAAAAATGACATTAAGTCTACTGTGTTTTTTTCATTCTTATCTGTAAGTAAATGATTTTATATACCCTGCTATACATTTTTTTTCGAACATTTTTTCCCTATCACAGGAATTTGATGTACGAATTAAAGTAATCATTTTAATATAATAGAGAAATGGTTCAGAAGGATTTGAAGATTGTCAAAGTGCAAAGTGGCACCGTTCTGTCGCAGCTCCACAAACATAGTAATTATTGCCTCAGAGATATCGGTTCCCCTCTAATAATTATCAGGGCATTTGTCCCATAAATATCTTTTTCTCACAAACATCAGAGACAAACGACAAAGTAGATCAGTCTTTCGTAATTTTGCGCTAGAACGTGCAATACACTTTAACATTTCTCAAGATTCATTGAATTTATCCTAATTATTTAATCTCAAATGTAAGTAGGTGTGTCTTCGGAGAAGAGAAGTTCATTCCAAATTATTTTAAGTGAGAAAGTGGTTTAGTTGATCACTTTATATGCTGTTGAACCCTCAAGGTTCAAATGTTTAAAAAAAATGATATATATCCGGATAGCCGCAAAACTTAATTTTCAAAATTCCCTGACTTTTCCCTCATTTTTCCTTCTTTTTCTTTTTCTCGACCATTATCATTCAATGACCAGCATTTTAATCTTTTTTAACATAGAATTTTTAACGTAGAATCTTTTATAAACGGAATAAAACAATTTCAGATTAAAATAAAAATATTTTTAATTCAATTATTTCAAACAAAAAAGATCACTCTTCTACTATATAAGAGATTAATATTCAATCCAAAAGGATGAATTTTCAACAAAATACTTTAAACTGTAACCAAATTGTTAAAATTTAACCTACAAAGATGAATTTTCAAGCAAATTGTGCAATTTTCAAGAAAAACAGTGGAATTTTCGACCAAAAAAGATGCCTTTTTTATTAAAATACTAGATATTTTACAAAGTAATTAAATTTTCAGCAAAATAGTTAAACTTTCTACAAAATAGTTGAATTTTCTACATACCAAAGTGAATTTTCACCCAATTGGTCGAATTTTTTATTAAAAAAATGTTAAACTTCAACAAAATATTGGCATTTTTGACCAAATAGTTTAATTTTGAACCCGAAGAGTTGAATTTTCACCAAAAGGATAAATTATCAACGAAAAGTGTAATAGCTAATATTTCAACAACAACAAAGATGAATTTTCAACAACACCATGCATTTTCAAACAAATAGTTGAATTTTCAAGCAAAAATAAGATTTTTCCGTAGAACAGTTGAATTTTCAACCCGAAAATATGAATTTTCGTCAAAAAAGTTTATATAAACCAAATAGCTGCATTTTTAACAACAACAAAAAAGAGAAATTTCCAATCCAAGAAGATTAGTTTTCTACCCAAAAGACTAATTTTCAACTAAAAACCATCCATTTTTAAGCAAAAATGGAAAAGTTACATTTTCAGTTTAAAAAAATTAATTTTTAACTAAACATTATTATTGTTCAACTTTAACCCAAGTAGTTGAATTTTCAATTAAAAAACGTGAATTTTCAAGAAAATATTTCAACTTTCAACTAAAAATCCTCAACCTATAAAGACTTCAATTTATTTTTAACACCAAAATATGAATTATCAGCAAAAAGTTTATTTTCCACCTAAATATTTGTATTTTCAACTCAAAAAGACGTATTTTCAACAAAACATTTAAACAATATAATCGTTAGGAGGACGCAACTGCAAAAAAAATAGAAATAGACATACAAGGTAAATAAATTACTAACAAAAATATTATATCAGGGTGATCGCAAAACTTCGTTTCCAAAATTCCCTGATTTTTCCCTCATCAATTTTGCATTTTCTCTGACAATTAATTTTCAAGGACCAGAATCTTTATTTCTTAACAATTTTAACATAGAATCTTTTATAAACTTAATAAAACCATTTCAAATTAAAAATGTTGAATGTCAAATTTATCATCCTTGACAGTTTTTTAAAACGCCTCTTATAGAAATTCCCTGCCTTTTGCAACAAATTTTCAAAATCCCTGACTTTTGCCTGACTTTCCGTGACCAATAAAATTCCCGGACTTTTCCCTGGTTTCCAAGTTTTTCTCTGACCCATGGTCATGCTGTGAAACCATTTTATATTTGAAAAATCTAAAAATAAAAAAATGTGCGATTTATTTAAAACATGAGGGTGGATTACTATCCTTTTCATAAAAAGATATTCGTAGTGTTCAATATTATCCTTAGGTTTTTCCAATTGACTTTTCCCTGATTTCCAGGTTTTCCCTGACCTATACGGGCACCCTGATATATTGTTTTTGGTGGAGTAGAAATATCTATAAGCAAGAAAGAATGACCATTTTTTAAAAACGGGATTAAAATATTAAAATGACTTTGATTTATGATCAAGTCTATTCTCAAAATGATAGAAATATCTATAAACAGAAAGAATGACCATTTTTTTAAACGGGATTAAAAGATTAAAATTACTAATTTATGATAAAGTCTATTCCCGAAATGGTAGGATGCATGACGAAAGATGGGACCACAACACTTCAACTCTTACGTTAATAACTTCGAAAGAATAAATTTGCAAATTTTCAGAGTTTCTGGAAATATATAAAAAAGACATGCGTAGTTAGCTCAGAAGTAGGATCTCTTGGAATTAAATTCAGAAACACCTATACTAACGACGGAAAAATGCTCTTTGAGAATATTTAAACGACCGTGTAAAATTAATTAGAATATATTTATCAACCTAATATTAATATCTGAAGTTAATGGTTATATTTAATAAATAAAATAATTGATGATTCTAACATATTTTATTGTGGAACCAGAAATTAAACTAGCATGTGAATTTTTTATCGTCATTTATAAGAATTCTAAAATTAAAAGGCGGACCTTCTTTATAGGATGGGAGAGACACTGGAATGCTGGGTCCTTACATCATGATTACGATTAATCTATACAAATGACCTTCTCACGTGATATATTTGGTAAAATCGTACAGCATCTTATTCCTTAATGCAGGGAAAAAGTGTACAACTTTCACAAGTTGTATCTAAATCAGTGTCAGTATAGCTAATCAATTTTCCTTTAGAGTATGTATCATTTTAACGAATTACAGGTCTTTGGTACTAAACTTAGAATCTGCATTCTTCAACGAATTTTCTCTTTAACTTCCGAAACTACATAAAGTTTTTTGGGTGTGATGGATTAAAACCATTACATACATTATTTGTAATTGTAACATTATTACTTGTAATTTACCTGATAATATTATACCTACTAATATCAGTATTAATATTAAATTTAATATTCATAAATTCACGAAATAATAATAAATGAATAAACAAATAAAATACCGTGAGATTTTCTCCGATGCCCCCCCCCCCCCCCCCGAACCATCAAAATCTCAGTAAGATTTTATAAATTTAGGCAACGAACATACATATACAATATAAACTCTATTACTTAAATAACCTTTATGTTCTAAGCAAAAAGTCCAGCTTTGTAACCTGATATTTTAAAAGTATTATTATTATTTAGTCTATAAATTCTCAAAATTACTATTCAATTATCGCACGCTTCACATTCTTTCCCCCTTTTTCTCGTTTTTCAAACTCAAATGCGAACTGAATTATTGATAGAACCCAATAAGAAAATCGAACTTGAAAGTTTATTCTTTTTGGTTGAAAAGTCTACTATGAAATTTTTGGTTGAGAATTCATCTTTTTTGGTTAAAAATTGTATTATTTGGCACAAAATTCAAGTATTTTGTTGAAAATTCAACAATTTTGTTAAAAAGTCTACCATTTTTGTAGAAAATTCAACTGTTTTTATTAAAATTCGTCATTTGGTTAGCAAATTCAACAATTTGATTGAGATTTTTTCCTTCTCGACTAAACAATTTTTTTGGTTTAAAATTCAACTATTTTGTTGAACACTTGTCCTTTTGATTTGAAAATGCATCTCCTTTTTTAGAAATTTAATCTTCTTAAGTTAGAAAATGCAACTTTCTGGTTAAAAATTAAACTGTTTTGGTTGAAAGTTCACATTTTTGGGTTGAAATTTGTATTTTCACCTAGAAAATTCAAGTATTTGGTCGAAAGTTGAACTTCTTTGTTAAAAGTTCATTTTTTAGTTGAAAATTCTTCATCTTAGTTAAAAATTCATTTTTTTGTTTGAAAATTCAGCTTTCATAGTTGGAAATTGAACTATTTGTTTGAAAATTAATGTATTTTGTAAAAAATGCGTCTTTTTTGTGAAAAGTAATGCTCGTGGTTGAAAATTTAACTATTTGGTTGAAAATGTATGTATATTGTTAAAAATTCTTCTATTTTGGTGGAAAATCAATTTTTTGTTAAGAATGCAACTGTTTGGTTAAAAATGAATCTGTTTTAGTAGAGGATTGAAGTATTTTGTTGAAAAATAGCCAGTTTTGGTTAAATTTCAAATTTTTTGGATTTAAAATTAAAATTCTTTTTCGTTGAAATATCAACTATTACATTTTTTATTGAAAATTCATATTTTTAGGTTAAAAATTCAACCATTTGGTTGAAATTTGAACTACTTTCTTAAAAATTCTTTATTTTGGTTTTCAAAATTGAACTATTTTGTTGAAAATTCAATTTTTTTTGGTTAGAAATTAATTTTCTAAACGGAAAATTTATCTTTTTGAATTGAAAATTCGACTATTTGGTTGAAATTTGAACTACTTTCTTAAACATTTTTTTTAAGATTCATCATCTTTGTTGAAAATGTATCTCTTCCGTTGAAAATTGTATTACCGTGATGATAATTCGTTTTTTTTTGTATTATTATTTTTAAATGTAAATTTACCTTTTTGGTTGAAAATTCCAATATTTGGTAGAAAATTGTACTGTTTTGTAGAAAATGCCTTTTTTTTTTAAATAAAAATTGATCTGTTCTACTTTTGGTTAAAAATTGATCTTCTTCAGTTTGAATATTTAACTATTTGGTTTAAAATTCATCAAATTTGTTGAAAATTCGTATTTTTTGGTAGAAAATTAATCTTATTGGTTGAAAATTCAACTATTTTGTTAAAAATGTATGTATTTTGTTCAAAATTCATCTTTTTTAGTAGAAAATTAATCTTCTGGTTGAAAATACATTTTTGATTGTAAAAATGATTTGGTTGAAATATTAACTGTTTTGTAGAAAGCTCGTGTTTTTCGCTTGAAAATTAAATATTTTTCATGAACTTTTTTCTTTATTGACTGAAAATTATTTCTTGATTGAAAATTCGTCTCTTTTGATTGAAAATTCATCCACTTGGTTGAAAGTTGAACTACTTTGTTAATTCATAAGGAACAGTTATGACTAAATTCACGAAAACCAATGTAGTGAGCCAAAATCACGTACAAGATAGTGGGGAGTTCAAAACTTACAGACCTTAACAAAGGGGGGTACGTGGTTCAAATTTTCAGAAAAAAACTGTACGTAATTTATGCACGGCCTCTAACGGGAAAGATATTGGGGGATTCCTTAAAAAGCTTGACGTAACTAAATTTTTATTTTGACCCACGTCGATGAATGGAGACCCGAGAAATTGACGCAAATGACCGTAGTGTTTGCTGAGAGAACATTTGAAAAAAAGTGAAAAGATTAAAACGAACCTAGAAGATCTAAAAGGATGTAGAACTGCAAAAGTAGGAATGAGTCAGAACGTTTTAAGAATTAGAAAAAAAAGAGACAAAACAGAAGAAAGGCAAACTTGAAGATGAAGTGATGTGGATTTTTTTGCAAATTAAGTTGCCTAATCATTTGAATATAATTTCTAAATTTGTAGGCTCATTCTTGACATCTTTTGTTGATCGATAGCATTTGCAGAAGTAGTGTGAACTTTGGAATCGAGTTTCGCCACGCGTCTTGCCAAGACTGTCATTTAATTTTTAATGACATCTCTATTCGAGGAGCTCCGCCTTTTCTGAGTTCCAGGCTTACGTGATAACATCATGGCTCAATCTTCCCTGATTGTCGGTGCAATTTTACTGCGGCAATATGATCAGCTATAACATCAATTGCAACTTTTCACGTCACAAGCTTTTCGCGATAAATCATTAATCTTACTGGAAGATTTCCCCCAAAGCTCATTTTAGTCAAAGATTTTTTTTATTAATTAGATGTTTTAAGTCGCATTGACTACTGTGGCCATTAGCGACATTAATTACATAATATTACACATATAAAAAGCAGAGAAGGAATAATAATATAAGTTGACACTTAGTGCTCATTTAAAGTGGGCACTGATAAATTTACACTCCAGGTTAAATTTCGGATTCCAATATCATCAAGGAAGTTAAGCACATTGTTGAAGCTAACTAGATCAGTGAGCATTCGCTTGGGGGTGGTTCCAATTTTATGTTGATTCCGTTTAGTTATATAATTTAAGCATTCTGTCAGTACGCGTTTGATGGCGAGATTACTTCGCATGTATCGTACTTTTATGGATCACTTTTCGTAATTAGGTATATTTCGATCTTCTAAAAAGATCTGATTCTTTCCACATATGTCCTTTGTAATAAGGTGCATTTTTGTGGTTATACTGTTCTTCCATTGTTCATTCCATAAGGTTTTATTGTAGTACAGAGGTACAGGAGCTTCAGGCTCTGGAAGTAAACAGGCAGAGTTAGCTAGAGAGACAGTATTGTCATTTCCTTCAATACCCATGTGAGATGTAATCCAAATCAGAATAATTTCCTTTCCTCGATTTTTCATTTATACTTGTATTTATATAGTTGCCTCAATGGCAGACAAAGAATCACGGAGAATGACAAAACGGTAATCATTACTTCTGTCTATAAATTGCATGGCCTGTAAAATAGCATAAGTTTTACATCTGAATATACTATGAAACTCAGGTAGTTTATATTGGAATTGTTCAAAAGATTATTATATATAAATTATATATAATTAAAATTAAAAATTATATATAAATGAATAGCGTAAATGTTTTGATTAGGGTAATTAGATTAGAAGCACCGTCAACCGAGGGCGAATCGCTACAATAATTTTTACAAAATCGTAAATTTGGGGATCCAAGAAAAAATTATAACGGGGAAAAATTAGTTAGCTTATGCCTAGAAAAGGGCCTATTTATTACCAATACTTGGTTTCGACATAAAATGATCCACACGTACACTTGGTGTAAAGGAAATAACCGCAGTGTAATTGACTTCGTTATTGCGGATGAAAGACTAAGAGAACTAGTCAAAGATACAAGAGTCATGAGGGGTTCCGAATGCAATACTGATCATTATCTTTTAATCTCTAAAATAAACTTAGGCCGGGGATGGAAAAGAAAGAGAACAGAAAAAAACGAAACAAACTCGAATAAAGATTGAAAATTTACAGAAACCGGAAGTGCGAATAGAGTTTCAAAATAAGTTAAGCGAACGCATAGATAGGGCAACTTGGGAAGCGCTTACGAGCAATAAAGATATAGAGGGCGCGTGGGCTTTATTACGGGATATCATTGTTAAAACTGCAATTGAAGTGTGTGGTACGGCAGTGGTAGGAAGAAAGTCTGGTGATGCATGGTGGAATGATGAAATTCAAGCAGCCCAGCGAGAAAAGAAAAAAGCGCACAAGAGAACATTAAACATGACAGGTCTTAGCGATGAGGAGAGAAATAGACTCAAAAATGATTACAAAGACAAAAAGAGGAAAATGAAACGACTAGTCAAGGAGAGTAAAGAAAAAATCAGAATAGAAGAAGAGAACAAAATACAAAACGGCTTTGGAGGAATAATGAAACTACTATATAAACAGTTGAAGGAAAGTAAAAGTACAGAGTTTGCTAGCATGAGAAACAGCAAAGGTGAAATGCTATATGATATAGACGGGATAGTAGACGCTTTAAAAGACTCTTTTAAAGAACTATTAGGAGGTGAAGATATAGGACAACAAAACTGCGACATAGAACATAATGCATTAGAAAACCCAATTGAAAAAGTCTGTGTCACTGAGGTCCGAGACATAATTAAGAACTTGAAAAACGGTAAGGCTGCTGGCATAGACAGTATTAGTGCTGAAATGCTCAAATACGGTGGCGAGTACATACCTCACAGGTTGTGCGAATTAATAAATTTATGTATCGAGACGGGGAAAGTCCCAGACGATTGGAAAAAAGCGATTATCGTACCAATATACAAAAGAAAGGGAGATAAAAACAACTGCAGTAATTACAGAGGTATCAGCCTACTAAGTACAGTAAGTAAAATATACTCAAAAATACTTATTCGTAGGGTAATGGAAATCACAGAAGAAAAAATATGGGAAGTCCAAAGTGGATTTATGCCAGGAAGATCATGTACAGATCAGATATTTAGCCTAAGACAGATCACAGAAAAAAGCTTGAGAGTAGGAAAGAAAGTTTTCTGTGCATTTATTGACCTAGAAAAAGCATTTGACACGGTAAATAGAAGTAAACTTTGGGAAGTTCTTAAAGAATACGGAGTAAATGGAGGGCTCCTGCAAGCAATAAAAACAATATATACAGGTAGTAAAGCGAGCGTAAGGGTAAACGGGAAACTGAGTCACTGGTTCGATATTACGCAAGGCGTGAAACAAGGATGCGTTATGTCCTCGTGGCTATTTATCATATTCATGGATAAGTGTCTAAGAACTGCACTCTTCGACGAAGAAGGTGTAGATCTCCAAACAGTTAAGGTACGTGGGTTAGCTTTCGCAGATGACAAGATTGTTATGGCAGAATCAGTCGAGGACTTGCAAAGAATGTTGAATAAACTTCATACAACAATTAAGGACATGGGACTCAAAATTAACGTAAATAAAACAAAAATTATGGTGTTTGAGGGAAAGAGTGAGAAAACAATGTGCAACATTGTCCTAAATGATGAGAGATTAGAGCAAGTTGACAAGTACGTATATCTAGGTAGTCTATTCACTAGCGACGGAAAAATAGATGGGGAGTTAGATAGGCGCATAAATAAGGGTAAACAGGTTATCGGTAGAGCAGGGTCCATCCTAACAAATAAAAACATATCAAAAAAAGCTAAAATGGCCATACGCAATTCTATATTCGTACCGACTGTACTATACGGTAGCGAGACATGGACCTGTCAAGAAAAGGACAGGAGTAAAATTAACGCGATCGGCATGAAACCTCTGCGCATAATATGCGGGAAAACACTAATGGACAAAGTCCAAAACGAGACAATCCTCAAAGAATGTGGTGCAAAAGAGACAATAGTTGACACATGGGAAAGAAATCAGTTAAGATGGTTCGGACATCTTGAAAGAATGAAAGATGAACGACTGACCAAACAAGTGTATAAAGGTAAAGTAAATGGCAGAATGCCCAGAGGTAGACCGCCGAAAGAATGGTTAGAATCTGTAAATGAGACATTAATCCGTAGAGACATAAGAAGCCATAGGAACACAAGAGCTTGCATGAAAAAATGCATGGACGTGAAGGAAGCTAGAGTAGTATGCCAGGACAGAAAAGTGTGGCGACAAATAGTTTGTAAACAGAGTGACAGTAGAATGAATGACGCCTGAAACAAAGATCTTGGATACTAATGGGCCCAAGTGGAGAACCATACATAACAATTTTGTGAGGCTCTTCACTTGGGGTGATCGCTAGAGAGATTGATCAGCAACCTGGGTCGGAGCAGTGTTGCGGAGTAAACGTGTCATTTAAATAAATAACACGAGAATTCCAGATCAATCTAAAATATATATACCTAACACTTATATACCTATCCACCTCATAACTATATTCCTACCTACCTTATACCTATATACCCATATGCACACTACTATTCTCCAACCGAGCAAGTCACGCCTACCCCGAAAGGGAAATGGCTTAATGGTATAATAATAATAATAATAATAATAATCAAAGGCTTAATAATTGTATTTTCTAACTGATCACGGACTTAAGAGATCACGCAATGTCTCAACTTTATCGCTTATGTAAGTAAATAAATAAATATCAAATATATATATATATATATATATATATATATATATATATATATATATTGATTTCTAAAAAAATAATAGTGCTAAAAGTTTCAACATTTCGCTTCGATCAAATGTTAGACTACCCAAACTTTCAGATGCATCTCGTAAATAAGGAATTCCAAAATTACAAAAATATGTGCGATTGAAGCCCTCCCGGAGAAGAATCAAAGTCTGAATCAGGTTTTTTTCGAGACCTCGTTTTTAAGTTATTCACAAACAACCTACATCCAAAGATTCTGGGCCGAATCACTACAACTGAAATACTTCCGAAAAACTTCATTTTCAAAATTCCCTGACTAATTTTTCATTTTCCCTGACCACTATCATTTAAGAAAAATTGATTTGCAGCTCATCTAGTGAAATTTAAGAGGAATGAGAAGAATTCAATGATAATAATAAAAATTCAAGGCAAATTAAAAAAAAATGAAGTGAATTGAAAACAATTCAAAATGACAAAAAAAGCCCATTTAATTCAGTGATTCAGACTGAATGCAAGATAAATGATTAAGAATTCAAATCAATTGCAACAAATATTAGAAAATCTCTTCAAATCTTTAAAACCATGCGAAACTTGAGGTGAAATCCCTCACTTCTTGTGAATAAATTCTTTGAAATACATTAAACTATTACAAAAGCGCGTGAAATTCTATGAAATCTGATCATATTTCCTGAAATCCTTAAAAATGTATTAAAATACCTTGACAGCTTTTAAAATCCCTTAAAATCATTGAATTCCTCGAAAATCGTATAAAATGCCTTGGAATCTTTTTAAATACTCTAAAATATTTAAAATCCTTTGTGATCTTTTTATACCTCTTGAAACGTTTAAACGCTCTTGAAAATTCCTTGGAATAATTAAAAATAACTAAAATATTTCAAATCTTTTAAATTTCCATTGAATGACTGAAATCAATGGAAAATTCTTTGGAATCTTCTAAAATATCCTAAAATAATTCAAATCCTTAAAAAAATTTGTAATCCCTTCACATTTTTAAAAACATTTTAAAATTGCTTTTAATTTAAAAATAAAACCTAAAATATTTCAAATTCTTTCAAATCCCTTCAAACTTTTGAAAGCTCTTGACAATTCCTTGAAATTTTGAAAAATACCCTAAAATTGTGTTAATCCTTTGGAATCACTTGAAATGATTGAAATCTCTTTAGGATACCCTAACATAATCTGTACGATTATTTAAAATCCTTTCTAATGATTGAAATCAGTTGAAAATTCCTTGGAATCTTCTGAAATAGGCCGTGTCTAGGTTCCCCAAAATTTGGTGAGAACAAATATTTTCGGTGAGCCCAGGAAACCTGGAACAGGGCGGCTACGTTCTCCGTAATTCGGAGAGCGTAGTACAAATATTTTCGGTGAGTCTAGACACTTCGTTTAAAATATTCCAAAATTCTTTCAAATTTTTTGTAATACCTTCAAAAATTTGAAAATCTTTGAAATCCTATGAAATCCCTCAATTCTTGTGAATAAATTCTTTAAAATCTATTAAAATATTATCCAATCCCGCGAAATTACATGAAATCTGATCATATTTCCTGAAATCTCGGAAAATGTATTAAAATACCTTGAGAGCTTTTGAAATCCCTTAAAATGATGATTTTGCGAAGCTCTTCGCCTGGGGTTATTGCTAGAAAAATTGATCAGCGATCTGTGTCGGAGCGATGTCGCGGAACGAAAACTTTGTTTAAATAAGGAACACGGAAATTCTATATTGATCTAAAATTCACACCTCTTCCTTTACATCTCCTCCTAAACTTCCCTTTCTCAACTTTCTCATATGAATTTTTTTATCCCTGGCTGATAGGGTTACGCTTACCCCAAGAGAGATTTGATTTAATAGTATAATTATAATAATGATATTAATAATAAAGTTATTGAAATCCTCGTAAATCTGATCAAATCACTTGGAATCTTTAAAACTATTCTAAAACCTTATAGGTCATGTAAAATCATTCCATATCTCCCGAAATTCTACGAAATTAAGTAAAATTCTACGAAAATTTTTTTAAATCACTAAAAATCATTGAAATCCTCGGAAATCTGATAAAATTTTTTGGAATCTTTTATTAAAATATCCTAAAACATTTTCAATCCTTTGTAATCTTTTGAAAACCCTTGTCATTTTTTGAAGCTCTTAAAAATTCTTTGGACTTTTAGAATACCCTAAAATATTTTTAAACAATTAAAGAAAATTCAGAAATATGTATAGAACTGAATTTTTAGGGGGAGGTGGTCTAGCCTAGCGTTATGAGAATACTGAAAAACTACATGAAAAATCGAAAAAAAGCGTTAAATAGAGAAGGGGGTCCAAAATCGACGGAAAATTGTGTTACGCAAGATATGGACGACTCCTTAATTTATTGAAAGAAAAGTGACGTTATCTTTAAAAAATGACTGTGGTGACTTCATCTAAAAAAGTGACTAAAAGTGTATATGTGGGAGCCCTGATTATTCTTGACAGTTACTTAAAGTACTTCCTACAGAAATTCCCTGACTTTTCCAAATTTTTCTTTAAAATCCCTGACTTTCCCTGAGCAACAAAATTTCCTGACTTTGCCATAATTTCCGGGTTTCCCTGGACCTGTGACCACCCTATACTATTGGTACTGAAATTCCTCTAATTACAATACAAAAGTTAGTATTGTAATGCACGCCTCTTATAAAAATCGCTGATTTTTTTCTCTCTGTAGCAAACCTAGAAAAAAGAATGATAGTTCGCAGACTCTATAAATCTAACTCTTGAATAACTTTTTCAAACATCAAACCCTCTTGGCAATATTTTATTTTGCAAATCTAAAGAATAACTTCATTGATCAAGAAAAAGTTGCTGAACACTTGAAAGGTAGACCTTAAAGAATGTAGCAAAAAGCTTCGCACTTGTTAATGAATCATATCACACTCATGTGGGTCAAGTATGTCGCAGAGAAGAGTACATGTACATACGTTCAACGTGCATATTTTCTTTCCAACATATACATCATCTCTCTCGCGATGACAGTTCTTCCTTTCTCTTGTTTCTACAAATCATGAAAATGACCTTCTGCATAATTTTCTCATTTTTCACAATTATCCTGAATATTAATTAATTTCCTTTTCACCATTTTATTCAATTTATCATTTCATCAAAGTGCTACTGATTTTTTATTATTTTTTTTTTGACAAACGCTCTTATCCAATTCAAAACATGAGAGAAGTAGAAATAACACAATATTAAATTGTCTCCACAAATTGTCTATGAGGCTGTACATAAACTACCCCCGTTTCTTACATGGCGGGGTGGGGGGGGGGGGGAGTTGTACGTGTTCAAAATCGTTTCTTATGTAAGATATTTCCAAATCTGCGAATCACTAAAAAACAAAAGTTAAAATGATTTTATTGTAAACAGCTGTTTGTCATTAACATTAAATTTATTTTAAATGTAACTTTATTGATAATTGTACCAGTATACCTTGTAATTTATCTAATAATATAGTGCCTTGTAATATTAGTATTAACGTTAACTGCAACAGTAATCATAAATTCACAAAATAATAATAAATGACTAAACCGTAAGATACCTTGAGATTTGTAATTCCAGTTTTCTAACCTAATATTTTAAGAGTATTAAAAATGAACTTCAATGTTTATATAAACTATTAGTATTTAGTCTGTAAATTAAAAAATTCCTCTTTATTTATCGCAGACTTCAGTCATCCTTTTTTGCTGCAAATTCAACTATTTTTTTTAATTCATCTTCTTAACTTGAAAGTTTAACAATTTAAGGGAATTTTTTCTTTGGTTTGAATATTCATCTTTTTAGTTAAAACTGCAACTGTCTGGTTAAAACTTAATCTGTTCGGGTTGAAAATTAACTTTTTTGTGGTTAATTCGTTTTTTCTTGGTTGAACATGTATTTTTTTCACTGAAAATTTAACTTCCATTTTTGGTTAAAAATTAATCCTCTTAGTTGAAAATTTAACTATATGCTTAAAAATTCATATATTTTGCTAGAAATTTGTCTTTTTGGTAGAAAATTAAACCTTTTACTTGAAAATTTAACTGTTTCGTTGAAAATTTATGTATTTTGTTATTTGAAATATTTGTTGTTAAAAATTAACTATTTTGGTGTAAATACACATTATTGGCTGAAAATCCAACTAGTTTTGTAGCAAATTCGAATATTCAGTTAACATTTCAACTAATTATTTGAAAATTTGACTATTTTGTTAAAAATTCTTTTTTTTTGTGTTAAAAATTAATTTTTCACCTGAAAATTTAACAATACCATTTTTGGTTGAATATTTATCCATTACAAGTTGAAAATTCAACTATTTGCTTAAAAATTCATGAGGTATTTTGTTGTAAATCCGTCTTTTTGGGTAGAAAATTAACCTTCTTTGGTGAAAATTAATATTTTTGATTGAAAATTTATCTTTCTTGATTAAAAAATTACTTTCTTGCTGAAAATTATTCTTTTCCGGTTCAAAATTTATTTTTTTAACTGGAAATTAAACTATTTGGTTGAAACTAAACTTTTGGTTGAAAATTCAACAGTTTTTGTAGAAAATTCGACTATTTAGTTAACAATTAAACTAATTATTTGAAAATTTTAACGTTTTTGTTAAAAAATCATTTTTTCACCCAAAAATTTAACAATACCATATTTGGTTGAAAATGTATCCTTTATAAGTTGAAACTTCCACCATGTATTTAGTAAAAAATACATGATGTATTTTGTTGGAAATTTGTCTTTTTGGTAGATAATTAATCTTGATTGTTGAAAATTTATCTTTTTTATTGAAAATTCGTCTTTCTTGATTGAAAATTCATTTTTCTTGATTGAGAAATTACTATCTTGTTGAAAATTCTTCTTTTTCGGTTTAAAAGTATGTAAACATTTCTCTAAAACATTCGACTTTGTAGTTCAAAAAAATTAACTCTTTTGTTGAAACTTCGTCCGATTGGGTAGAATTTTTTTTTCTTTGGTTGGAAAATAATCTTTTTTACTAAAAATTTAACTATCCTATTTTTGATTGAAAACATATCTTTTCAAACTGAAAATTCAACGATTTGGTTGAGAATTCATATATCTTGTTAAAAATTCATCTTTACTGGTTGAAAATTCAGCTATTTGGTAAAAAATTCCACTACTTTGTTAAAGTCTTTTTTTTTTGGTTCAAAATTCAACTGTTTTGTTGAAAATTCACCTTCTTCGGTTGAAAAATGAACTTTTTTGTTGAAAATTTGTCTTTCTTGTTCAATCCAACTGTTTTTAAATGAAAATGAAAATCTTCTTTTCGTTAAAATATCACCTACTACAGGTTTTGTGGAGAATTAATCTTTTTGGATTGAAAATTCAACTACATGGTTGAAAGTTGACCTCCTTTGTTAACTTACAAGAAACAGTAAGTAAGACAGTAAAATTTCGACACTAAAAAAACTTAACGTTTATGCCCAGCTCCTATATGAAGATTGATAGATCCGCTTAATTCCTTATCTCGTATTATTTGGATATTATCATTGATTTGTCGATTTGGTAACTGGTAGCCATAAAACTCTATTTGAAGTCCTTGGAAGTATTAAATCATGAAATAATCTGCTCAATACGCAAAAACAGTTGTGTCTTTGACTATTATACACCCACTTACTTCAATCTACAGTTGCACTTACAATAGCGTGTAACACAAATATTTTCATCTCACTCAACTAGCTCAACGAATCTTAAAAGGACTGCTTTCAGTGTGGATTAAGATGTATTTCAATTGTGATACATCCTCTTACCGCCTCTGTAATAACTAACCAATTTCACTTTCTATTTTCTTCAGGATATTCAATAAATTAGCATCATAAAAACAAAATTAAAATTTGAGATTTATAATAACAAGCTAGAAATGCAGATTCTAATAAAATTAGATTAGGAATTCCCTTACTTTACCTTTAATTTCATCCCTGGTATTCTCTAAGGGGCCATGTAACAACTCATAACAAAATGGTTTACCCCCCCCCCCGACCATGTTACGTCATTTTTTCAAATAATTTTAAGACATGTCTTATGAAATACAATTTAGTTACTTACTACCCGACACACCTGAATTACCATTCCCTTCTTTATGTAACAAAACACATTTTATATATATATAAACAATTATAAAAGTTTCCAAAAAATAAATCAGCGCTGTCATAATTACTGGTCACAGTTGAAGTATTTTCTATTGCAAATCTTCAAAATGGAAGAATTTTCCATTGTAAATCTTCAAAATTGAACTACAAACCTATTCCAAAAAATCGTTTCAAATTACATCATTTTAAACCAAAAATTCCCAATTAATGAATCCTCAATTGTAAATCTTAAAATGGAAGATTAAAAAATTAAAAATCATTAAAATTGAAGAATTGCCCAGTGTAAACATTCAAACTTCACCTTCATATTCCAATAAATCATTCAAAAATGCAATTTGTGGAACTAAAAATTTCAAAATTAATGAATCTTCCATTGAAAATCTTAAAAATTGAACATTTTTTTGTGGAAAATCGTTGAAATTGAAGAATTTCCAAATGTGAACCTTCAAAATTAAAATACATATTCCAAAAAAACATTCAAAAATACATATCTACCTTCAATACATAAATCTTTAAAATTAAATAATTTTCAATTCTATATTTTTAATGTAATAATTACAAATTAATCATTTTTAAGAATTGCATTTTTGGCTACGTCTGGTTGCCCCGAAAAATTGGCGTTGATCGAAAACAGGATAGACTAGTCGTCCCGAAATTTCAGGAAAACTAGCCAAACTTATGAAAAATGTTTTAGTACTCATCTCGAATTTCGGTTACTTGAACGGAAATTTTCGTAATACTGTTCACTTCCTTCAAATTAAAATTGTTAAAATTCTTATTGCTTCTGTTTTGAATTTTTGCAGTTTTGAAATTTGCTTAATTTTTAACGATTTCATTCATGATTCTTTAGATTTTGAATGCTTAAAATTTTCAATTGTTTACTGTTTTCGGATTTAAATTTAAGAAAATATTGAATGTTAAGCTTTTAAGATTTAAAATTAATATAGATAGTCATCGAATTTAAGTGATTAAATTTTGAAGTTACGGATGTTCTTTGCGTACATTCCATTATAAAATTAAACTTTTTTGAAAAATGATTTATAAAATCGAGAAAATTATACTGATTGTTAATTTTGGAACAGATACACTACTATGGAAAAAATATAACGTTTCAAATTTATTTCTTTGATAATATTTACCTGATTTTTTTTTCACTTTGATATGCAGAAAAAAGCTGCAATCCGTATTAAATCCTAATGATCGCAGTCTAAATTTATTCCTTACAAGATTTTTTACAATTCTGGATGCTCGATGGTGATTTTTGTCTCGTCAAGATCCCGAACGTTAAGTAGAAACGGTCGCGATTAGCGCTCGGATGGGTGACCATTCGTGATTTTCGCTTAGTCGTATTTTCTTCTGTCGAGCAGAGGTTAGGCGCCAAGGATGGGTGTGGACACTCGATGCTATCGAATGTCTACATCCAAGCTCCGCTGTCGATAACCGGCTGCACTCGATAGTTTTGATTTTCTGCAGTTTTCCACTCCTCTGACCAAATTTTCAGGCGAATGTGAGCGCTCCTAATAAAAATCCGGCCACAGACGGTAGTGGATTTTTATGCATTACCTGAAGCTTATGTAGAGTGGGATATTAGGAGTAATTGGAGAAAGTGTGGTTTAATCAAAAGGTTCATCTGTCCATTTCCTGTAGAAGTTTGGATTTAGGTATGTAAAATCTATAAAGCTATCAAAAAATCGCAAAAATGAACAATACGTCCATTTTCCTGGATTTTATAAATCTTTATAAAGTTTTGATGAATTTTGTGTATTCTCCGTGTTGAAAATTGTAAATACTAAAATCTGAAATCTCGACGCTGCGAATATTTCCAGACATTACATAAAGGGGTCAACAATTTTTAAATCGTGTCCCCTGTTTAGATATAAAAAGAAGAAAATGTACACAGATTGTATTAATGGCTGGATAAGGAGATGGTTCAGGGTTTTAGATAAGTAGTTATCAGCCAATTCAGACATGCTTCACGAGTGGAAAATCTGTCATTGAATGAAGAAGGGGATTAGAGGGAAAAGGGAAAATCAAAAAAGGGCGGCAACGTTGTGATTCTGAAGAGAGACGATAATTTTTCAGTCATGCCGCCAAGCAATTATCACAATCACTCGCTGACTGCTCTCGTGAATCAATTTAAAGGCCTAAGTTCAATTGTCTCGTAAATCAGAGCTCACGGCTCTTCAACCGCCTCCGCGCGTTTTCCTCATCTTGCGTCAATTTATCGTTTCTGGGTGAACGTCCCATTCATAACTTGCGATTTCATAATTTTCATATCTGCAGGTTATTCACAAGTTCTATCAATGGTACGTGTCATATGGCTTCCACTAATCTTTAGTTATTTTTATAATCTTCATTTCAACTATTTTGCAAACTTTTATTTAGTCTATTCATTCCATTCACTGCATTCAAATTATTTGTTTGATTTATTAGTTTATTTTTTAACATAAATGAACAGGGCGTCTACTGTCTTGTAGGGTACCTAATAAAAATGTAAATTTTTGAGTTTTATAAACGCTACCCTCAAATATCTTCCTTTTGGTAAATCAGTACTAGCATAAGTTATTTTCTTTCATTTTTAGAAAATTGTGTCGAGCTCTTGCTAGGCCGTTTTAGGTCTGACAATAAGTTTTCTTAGTTATCGATTTCTAAAAAAGTGCAAATTTAAAAAAGTATTTAAAAAGTTTAAATTGATTTAAATTTAAAAATTTAAAGTATTTTCTATTTATTGTGGAATAGACCTTACATAGTATAAAACAAAACAAAAATTTAGAAGATATTAACGGGCTTAGAATGCGAAAATTGGTCATTTCAATACAATCAATTATCTGAATTGACCCTTGGATATTTTTTCCCTGGAATAAAATGTGATCTTTAAATTCTACTGAATTCTTTTGAATTCTTTCGAATTCATAAGTTTTTTGGGCAAAGATTTCTTCTGGCGAATTCTAAGTTCACCTTAAATTCTTTTGAATGTTATCAAATTTCTATTTACTCCCATTTATCTGAAGTCAATGTAATTTTATGGATTAAACAAATTTTGTGGCATTCACGTGAGTTATTTTTAATTCACCCTGAATTATTTTTAATTCTTCTTACATTCGTATCGATTTAATCGAATTCTCTTAAATTCCCTTGAATTCTTCTAAATTCACTCCAGTTTTGATGAAATCCAGTAAATACTTTTGATCCTTTCAATTTTGTGCAATTCATTTGAATTCATTTTATGTTCACGCTGAATTCTTATTAATACATCCTGAATTCTTTTAAATTCTTTTGAATGATTTGGAATTCACTTGAATTCTTTTTAATTCACTCGATTCTACTCAATTCAATGGATTTTTCATATATATTTTTTTACTTCACCCTGAAGTCTTTTTGACTCACCGTGAATTGTTAGGCATTTCATCAGATTTTTTTGAATTCCCTCAAATTCGTATAAATATACTACAAACTTAATGAATTCAATGAATTTTGTTAATATTTTGGAATTATTTCCAATTTATACGAATTGTTTAAAAATTCATCTCTAACTTTTATGAATTTCATGGTATTCTTCTCATCTACTTTTTATTCCTCTAAATCCACTCTAATTTGATTTAATTAATTGGTTTCAAATTTTTTTCAATTCTCTTAAATTCTCTTGAATTTTCCCTGAATTTTGTTCACTTCTATTTTACACAATTCAATGGAAATTTTGTTCAAATTTTCGTTCAATTCACTGAAATTCTCATGGATTTCAAAAGTCTCCTGAATTCCTTTAAATTATCCTAAATTCACTCCAATTTTACTAAAATCAATGGGCTTTTTTGGATTTTTTCCAATTCATTTAATGCCAACAGCCATACCACGCTGAAAAACCAGTTCTCGTCAGATCACTGAAGTTAAGCAGCGTTGGGTGCGGTTAGTACTTGCATGGATGACCATTCGAGAAAACTGAGTGCTGTTGGCACATCGTGGGTGTGGTGAGCCCCCACTTGTAGTTATTTACTACAAGAAACTATCCACCTAGAAACACTACCCGAATCGGGTAGTGTCACGCCTAACCTGAAAGGGAAATGGCTTAATGGTATACATTTGAATTCTTTTGAATTTTACTTTAATTGGTTCAAATTCACCTGGAAATCTGATAAATTTAATAGAATTCTGTTGAATTAAAGACAATATTAGTTACATTATTTGCGCAGATCAG
The DNA here is from genome assembly GCA_932195095.1 of Andricus curvator. Taxonomy (NCBI): domain Eukaryota; kingdom Metazoa; phylum Arthropoda; class Insecta; order Hymenoptera; family Cynipidae; genus Andricus; species Andricus curvator. The sequence goes on from CAKNYM010050760.1 coordinate 115,508, forward strand.
TCACTTTTAATCAATTTTATTCACAAATTACATTTTAAAGTACTGAAGAATGTTAAGAATTAAGACCATTAATTCTAATTCAATTACACATTTTCATATTCTAAGCCTGATAAATGTTCAACTTTTTTTCATAAAATTTAAGGCTTATTCCCCGATAAATAAAAAATAATGTCTATAGGTAAACGAATTCTTTAGTTTTTAATTAGTTCTTTTAGAAAATCCTCTATACCAAGTCGCGACTAAATTAATTTCCAAAATTCCCTGTTCCAAGTCAAAATCGTATGTAGTTACAAGATTTTTTATTATAATTACAAAATATAATAACTCGCTTTTTCTAAATGAAGTGTCTCGTCGTCCCGAAATTCGGAATGAGTAGTCAAATATACTTCATAAGCTTGGCTAGTCGTTCCAAATTTTCAGGGCGGCTAGTTCATCCCATTTTCTAACTCCATCAATTTTTCGGGACGGCTAGCCACGATTTTTCCAAAATTTATATGTTTTAAGTTGTGACGCATTCTGACTCGAACAGAATTTTTTTTTAAATTACCTTCTTCTGAATCAGAATTAAATTCTTTTAAAAAATTCCCGTTCCATGTAAAAAATTCGGTGCCCTAATGTAAAAATTACAATTCTTTACGAAATTTCCTGTTCCAAAGTCAAAATTATATTATTTTACTGGAATTCCCTGTCCCAATTGTCAAAATTATATTTCTTTACTGAAATTCCCTGTCGCAATTCAGAATCATAATTCTGTTGGAAATTTCACTCTTCCAACTCAGATTTAAAGTAATAAAAGATATAAAAACACTTTTCGTTTGCATATTACTACATTCCAGAAAAAACCCTAGACACTGAATGAAATTTCCGGTCATTTCCCAGCTTACCGATTTCACGGTTTAATTTTAATATAATTCATTGTAATATATAAAACATTCGATTTTTGAAGAATTCAAATTTGATAGTATCTAAACCTTTCAACACTTGGTAGAAATTTAAGTTTTCTTGTAAATATTTTAATTAAAATTAAAAAGCATTACAATTTTGAAAGCAATTCTATCTTTGGAAATGCAAGTTCAAAATAAAATTGAAAATTTAATGAAACAGAGAACGTACTTTAAATCGAGCTTAAAATTTGAAAATGTCTAAATTAAAACTATTTAAAAATATTTATATTTGATGGCATAAAAATTCTTTTCATTTAAATTAGACAGAACCTAATTTTTCAAGATTTGGAATTATGCCAATTAAAAGGCATGCCCGCAATTCAGAATACTCTAGTTCCAAAACAAAACTCAAATCAATCTCATAAAAAGGAAATTAATCAAATCAATATTCTACTTAATTAAAAAGCATTTAAACTTGATAACAATATCAATTTTCAGGCATTCCAATTTCATGTAACCAGAATTGGCGACGATGATAATTTGAAAGTAAATCAATTTAATGTAATCCTGATTAAAATAAATCCTAAGTTTGTAAAACCAATTTTAAATCAAATAAACTTGGATATGCGTAGAATGTAAAAAGAATAAAAAAATTTTAAAAATAAAAAAATATTCTTTAAACAAAAATTCTTACCAATGCTAGCACTAATTTATTGGTAGCTTTTCACTACATCAGGTTAAAGAGTAGCAAGGTGAAATTGGGAAGCATTTTTAAATTTTCGTAAAAGTTATTATTATTTCACACTTTTTTCTGAAGAGGAAAGAATAAAGATAACAGCTCCATTTTCTATGAATGTATTCTTAAAGGTCTGAGGATACGAAATATATGTAAAAATAGATTTTCGACCTTGTAATAGGCGTTATGTTTAGTAAGTCAAAAGTCAAGGGTAGAACAGGATGCGAAACTTCAAATGAACTTGCCGAAAAGCCGATATTTGGTGAAGATGGATGAGAAAAAAATGTTAATTTTAGTGGAAGGAGATAGGCAAATAAAAAGTATCACCTGAGTCGATGGAAGGGATCTACATTTAGGAATGATAGGTAACAGAAAGAATATTTTAATTTCTGAAAATCTCGATGATGGTTAGAAGGATTTTCATGTCCTATTTCATTTCGAAGTGGTGACGAATTTGCCGTCTGGAGACTTTTATGAAAACCGTGGGAGGTTATCTCTAATGTTTAATTTTATTTCGTGGAAAGGAGTTAACTCCGGATTTACTGTCTGCATATTTTAAAATTAGGGATTTAACTTAATCTAAAGCACTGTTTTATATATCATACTTTATTATAAAGATTTGTAGATAAAGTATAAAAACTTTTCTTTACATCAATTACTGTTCGGTAATGACGCTGAGAATGCTCTTAGGCTGACTTTACAAAATTATGATGACATAAATGTCGGTTAGGTACATGGAGTCGAACGCAAGAAGATGACTTTAATTACGAAAAAGGTATACGGTGATCGGGTGCCTTTTTGAAGTGTGAGATAAAAATCTCCTTTCCTAGGTAATTATCGTGAACGCTACTTTCTCTGTATGGAATTTAGAAGAAAAAAAACATTTAGAAACGAACGGAAGCGGACCTTGGGGCATTCGAAGAAAACGCCGTCAGAGGATTTGAAACAACTAGGTGCGTCATCTGCACGAAAGTCCGTCTCACAAGCAACCTCATCAGAGACTGGCCACTTAAAATCGCTTAAATTGACTGGGTAGTTCCGGCTTGGGTCTTTTTTGGCTATAACTATATTTTATATACAATTACATATATAGGTGAACGCAAAAATTTCATTCGGTGTCTTCAGAAATGAGTCGTCATCCATTATCTATAAAGGATATTAATATTCAATGTCCTGACCCGAAATCCGACAACGTGACTTCACCTCTGAAAGCGATTGTATCTCTGACTATTCTTTTCAAGTCAATGTGAATGAACTGCGCGATGAAAGGAAGGAGAAAAGGATATTTTTGGTCAGACGGAGGTGCTAATAAGTTGTTAGTCAGAGTGACGTTATTGCATGTTATCGCAAGTAGCATAATAAGATTGCTATGATTCCAATTTAAAATTTCAAAATTTTAAGCCCTCCGAATAAAAATGATATTAATTTTAAGACGTGAGTTTTAAAGAATTAATTTTTTAAGTCTCTTAATATTTCATTGTTTAAGTCGCAAAACCAAAAATTTTGAAACGCAGATCTTTTAATGTACCTTCGATGATATGATCATCTTTGTGAGTCTTATATTTATAAAAACCAAATTTTTCAGGCTTTCAATTTAAAATTATAAAACAGAGAAATAGTTACACTTCGATGTATCAGTATTTAATTAAATTAAATTAAATTTAAATGTTTCATTATTAATGTTTTGTAAGCCGGAAGTTTTAAAGCTTCATTTTGAATTTTTCAAGCTTTAATTGCTCTAAACAAAAAAAATTTCAATTTTGAAAACTCAAATTTGAAAGTTTCTAATTTCATGGTTTTAAAATATTATGGATGATTGCAAAAAATTTGACCACTTTAATTTCTAGACATTTTCCACTTTTTTTTAAATAATCAATTTTTTCTGAAATCATCTCAGTAAAATACTTATATCAAAGCACGATTTAGTAGAGTTTTAAAATTTCTAACGACTTTCTTTAAAAATTAGAAATAAAATGGAAAACTTCTAAACAATATTCACAGGATTTATCAAAGTTGATTCCAAATTACAGTAAATAATTACAATCAACTCCCGATGTAAAACCCCTCAGTTTACGATATTGCTCGAACTGATGGCCCCCGCAGTTTCATGATGAGAGGAGCCGCGGGCCAAAAGAGAGGATGTGCTCAGTCAAGCGTGACAGACAGCTCGAGGGCCGCACTCTTAGTACGGCAGTTGCATCAACTTGCGTCATGCGTCCAAATCCAACAGAAATGGTGCATGCGGCCCTGCTTGTTTAGATTTGTATGCCCCCGATTTAGAATCAAGGCTAAGGCAAGCCATGTCCGAAACCAGTCTTATATCGGGAGTTAAGTTTATCACTATTTTTGCATAATATTTTTTATAAAATGTCAATTTTAAACCTTTTAGATTTAAAAACAAATAATTTTTAATGTTGTGATGTAAATAATACAATTCCAATTATTTCGAATTTTAAATTGTATATTTTTGAATTTGTTTTAATACTGCACGTATAATGTATATGTATAGTAAATTTTGTTTAATAATTTATTACCTATAAATTTGTTGTTGTTCCCCTTTGAATACTTTATTACTCTTTAGTTAAGTTTTGACCACACCAAATTGAAAAAATTCTCAGGTTTGTGGGGTGGAATCTTAAAATTTGAATCACTGGGTAAAATTTCAAAAAAGACGCGAAAAACCGGTGAATATACATAAATTTTGTTGTAAAACTAAATTTGGTCTATTTTATACAAATTTAAACTTTATAATAAAAAAATTGTAAACAACTGAAAAGACAGGAGCTTTAATATACTAATTGTTTTCTGGAGACAGAATGTGTTAATTTCTGCAAAAAATAAAATTCTGATGAGAAGATTCCATTAGTTGGGGAAAATACTTTTTTCCACTTATTTTGGTAACTTTTTTCATTCAAATAAAATCACTATAATCCACTATTTCAAACTTGTCACTTTTCTTACCTTTTAAAGATAAATTGATGAAAATTCATTTAAATATTTAGAATGATCAATTCTTGCATAAATCCGAGCATAAATCTCGAGACATTTTATCTCTTTTTGCGTAAGGCATAAAAGAATCAATGGCATCTTATGACTGGAAGGGCTCCACTGAAAAAAATATTTTTCTTCGAACCAACATTGAACTCTGGTTAAAATAAATCTAGTTGAAGTGACAAGGATTCTTTGTTAATAGAATTATGGGAATGCAGATGATTGAAGTATACCAACCTAATAAACGAAACCTAGGTTCATTAACTAGGCAACCTGGGTTAATAAGGAATATCATAGAGTTTTCCAAATAAATTTTCAATATTGGCCTCTGAAAACTTTTTTCTTGGATAAACGTGAAAATTTCCTTAAATCAAACAAATTTTGGTTGATTCTACGAATTGGTTGATTTTTAATATAAAATAGTTTTTAAATTAAGATCGAACAGAAATCTATTTTATCATGAATAATTTTATGCAAAATGAGCATGAAAAAGATTCAGAATTAAAAAACAGACTTTTAAACTACCTTACTTTTCGGCTCATTAGAGACATTGCATTTTTTAAATAGAGACACTAAACAACTGATTCGTTCCAATCTGCAGGTTTTGTTTATGAATATTTTCTGATTTCTTTTAATTGAATCTAAATAATGTTTACCTCAATTTCTTGAAAGAAATCTTTTTATTTAAAAAGTTTTGTAAGAAGAATGCACTAAATATTAGCAATTTTAGAAATTTATAAAAAAATTTGGATTGTTTCTTTTTCCTATTTGTGCAAATGTGATAATCTAAATAGATTGGTTTTGAATCACCAAAAAAAAAATAGTTTATAAATAGAATAAAAAATTGTTAGTTCAAATTTATTTTTTAATTTATTATTCTCAGGGCTGCCTCACCCTAATTTACTTGGAAAAGTGAAAAAGTGACCTTCTATAAACCGAAAAATGTGGCCAAAAGTGACTAATTTCTTACCCAAAAAGTGACTAACAGTCATGTCCTTTTGAATTTAAAAGAATTCAAAAGTATTCGATGAAATTTTATAAGGATTCGGTGAATTTCAACAAATTCAGGACGAATTTATAAGACTTCAAAACAACTCCAGTTAAATTCAAAAGAATTCAAAAGAATTTAAATACATTTTTAAAAAAATTGTTTAATCCAAAAATTCCATTATCTTCAGAAAAAATTGAAGTGAATTTAGAGGAATTTATGGGAAACAAGAGGAATTCGACGAAATTGATAAAAATTCATGGTGAATTAGAAAAAGATTCAAGTAAATTGAAAACAATAAAAAAATACGAAAAAAAACCATTGGAATCAGTAAGTTTGAAATGAGTTTAGAAAAATTTTAGGAAATTCAAAAGAATTTGATGAAATGCCTAAGAATTTAAGGTGAGTTTAAAAAACTTCAGGATGAATTTAACAAAAACTGAACAAATTTTTTAAATCCTTTGAATTAAGTAGAATTGAATGAATGTAGCAGAATTCAAGTGAATTCAGAACACTCAAGAGAATTCCAAAGAATTCAAAAGAATTTTAAAGAATTCAGGATAAATTAGTAACAATGCAGAGTGAATTTCCAATGAATTCAAGAGAATTGCAACAAATATTTGATAATATCTTCAAATCTTTGGAACCGTAGGATATCCCCTCACTTCTTGTAAATAAATTCTTTGAAATCCATTAAAGTATTATAAAATCGCGTAAAAATCTATGAAATCTGTTGATATTTCCTGAAATCTTGGCAAATTTATTAAAATACCTTGAAAGCCTTATAAAATTCAATTGAAAATTCCTTGAAATCTTTTAAAATACCGTAAAATATTTCAAATACTTACAAATATTTTCAAATCCTTTGAAACTGTTTAAAGCTCTAGAAAATTACTTGGAATTTTTAAAAATACCCTAAAATCTTTAAAATTCTGTGGAAACCCTTAGAATTATTGAAATCTATTAAAAATACCCTAATATTATATTATTATATTATTAGTATTAATAGCCAATTCTTGTAAAATCTTTTGAAATACCTTAACATTTTTTTAAGCTCTAGAAAATTCCTTGGAATTAAAAAAAATATCCCTAAATCCTTAAAATTCTTTGACATTCCTTCAAATAATTGAAATTATTTGGAAATTCCATGAAGTCTTTTAAAATATCCTAAAATATTTAAAAATCTTTGGAAATACCTTGAAATATTCGAATATCTTTGAAATCCTGCGAAAATCCTCAATTCTTGTGAATAAATTATTTGAAATTCATTAAAATATTATCAAATCCCGTGAAATTACATGAATTCTGATAATATTGCCTGAAATCCTGGAAAATTTATTAAAATACCTTGAGAGTTTTTAGAATTCCTTAAAATCCTTGAAATCCTCAGGAATCTTATTAAATCCCTTGAAATCTTTTCAAGTTTTTCATGGAATCTGTATTATCATCAGAGAATAACAGAAAATTTTAACGTTTTTTCAGACTAGATGGAGATATGAATTGAAAATAATTTTAATTAATTTTTTTATGAAAAAGATCTTCTCCTTTTGCTCCGCTGGGAATCGAACCTCAGAACTTCCGATAAAGGAGCGAAAGGAGATCTTTTTTCAGAAAAAAATTAATTAAAATTATTTTCAATTCATATCTCCATCTATTCTGAAAAGACGTTAAAAATTTCTGTTATTCTCTGATGATAATACAGATTCCTTGAAAAATTTAACTTGTACCATCTAGAAAAATAATGCGTATATTTTCTGAAAGAAGTTTCTTCTCTCGATCTCTCTAGTAGCTTGATGGGAAAGCACCCAACCAGCAATCGGAAGTTCTGAGGTTCGATTCCCCGCGGAGCGAAAGGAGAAGATCTTTTTTCAGAGAAAAATTAATTAAAATCTTTTCAAGTATCCTAAAACCTTATAGCTCCTACACAATCGTTCCATATGTTCCGAAATTCTATTAAAATCTCTAAAACCCCATTTTTTTTTTTAATTTCCTGAAATCTTCCGAATCCTTACAAATTCCTTGACAATTTTTTAACCTCTTCAAAATGACTTGGAATCTTTTAAAATATTTCAAATCATTTGAACTTTTTTGAAATCCGTTGAAACTTTTTAAAGCTCTTTAAAATTGCTGGGAATTTTTAAAGATGCTCTAAAATCTTTAAAATCCTTTGAAACCCCCTTCAAATGATTGAAATCCGTTAAAAATTTTAGGAATATTTTTAAATAATCTAAAATATTTCAAAAGAATTCAAGAAAATTCAGAAATAGCTGTAAACCTAAATTTAATAGTTTTTATGTCATAGGTTAATTTATTGAAAGAAAAAATTAAAATGAACTTTCTATTTAAAAAAGTGCCTCCATTTCATACCGCTCCACGTTCAGGTCCTATGCTTATACGCATGACCAGCAGTTTTACACGGACCAAACGCGACGTGGAGCGGTATGGAATGGAGGCGTCGATATCATCTTTATGTGTTTTAAATCTATCTTCAATATTTCTGATCAACCTGATAGTACAGTTACCTCTGATTTTATTGGGGACTTCACTGGCGCCTAGGATCCCAATAAACATTCTAAATTCCCTGTTTATTAACAATAAAAAAATAATTTGACTACTTATCACTTTTCTGTATCACCGACGCGCAAAATGTTTAATTTTCTAAGGAATATGTAATAATAATAGTCTGTAATAAGTATTCTCCGCAAAAACAACTTAAAAATCTCTTCGCGTAATTGTTTTTAAAAACCTATGCGAATGATTAGACTTTAATTCTGTTGCCCCATTTTATCGAGAGATAATATTATTCGGCAAGAAAAAAATAAAAACCATATCACATTTATTCATAACACCTTAGAATACTAATTTTTTTCTACTGGTGTTTTTTCCGTTTGCACTTTTCCGGCAAACGGAGAAAACACCAGAATAAAAAAATTAGTATTCTAAGGTGTTATGAATAAATGTGACAGGGTTCTTGCAAAGAACAGCTCAATTATGTTTCTGCGTGTTTGCGAGACTGTTTGTGTTTTTGAGGGGATTTGTCAAATAGGCTTCATAGCATCTTGAATGATGAAGAGTGTGCAGGGAAAATTATTCACGCTTTCTTTTCTAATACCTTTTCAGCGCTTTGTTTCATCTTTTCTGTCACACCCCTTTTTCTCTTTAGTGTCCTGCTCTTCAGCGACTGTAGCTTCACGCTTCACTTAATACGAAGAGTCATCGTCTCAACACAACCCACTTGCAATGTGATATGCGTCTCCAACGTTTGTAGTCGTCTCGTAATGTACCGGAGAAAGGAAATGCACATGAACGCTCTGACAAAAGCTCATGGCTGTTGCAGAGATCACCTACGTCCATTAAGATAATGTGAAGGCAAAATGAAAACAAAAGAAATCCAGACATTTTAGACGCTCCTGCGACTAAAATCCTCAAGGATATTCTTTTTTCTACTCAGAAAAAGTTGTGTTTGTTGATCTCTGGGAAGTTCTGAAAGAGTATGGAGTCAATGGTTGGCTCCTAAAACAAATAGAAGCAATGTACGCAGGTAGTAAAGCGAGTGTAAGGGTAAATGGATAATTGAGTAATTAGTTTGATATCAGGCAGGGCGTTAGTCAAGGATGAGTTATGTCTTCTTGGCTATTCATTATAAGCATGGACAAATCTCTAAGCATGGCTGGCTCTATTAGGCGAAGAAGGTGTCGATCTTGGACCTGTCATAGTGAGTGGATTAGCGATCTCATATGATAAGACTGTTAGGGCAGAATCAGCCTATGATTTGCAAAGAATGTTGAGTAGACTAAATACTAGCATAAAGACCATAGGTCATAAGATTAACGTAAATAAAACAAAAATTATTGTACTTGAAAGAAAGGATGCAAAAATTTTCTCATTCTTTGTTCCAACTGTATACCACATTACCTTAGGTTCTTAGACTTAGACTAAGAGAGGATAGAACAAGATAATATGTACACGGAAAAAATTTATCCGTAAAAAAGTCACGAACTAGTAGCTAGGTCTCGGATATGAGAAAAATTCATCGGATATTTATGTATTTTCGTAAATAACCTACGAACTTTGAGAAAGATTGACGAACTCGATGTGAAAATTCTAAAACGGTTCATCACTTTGTTTTTACGTGAATAATTACAAAAATATTACGAGTGATTGGGAAAAGATTCTCAGAGCACTCACGAGCTTGCCTGACGAATCTGGGAACTCGAAACTAAGTCTTCCTGTACGTGGCCCACGCACACACGCGCGGTGCGTGTGTGTGCTCGTATGTGTGCCTCGAGCTCGTCGGATGAGTGGCTAGAAGTTTTATAATACCTATTTTGTTTGGCCTCGATGGCTGCGCGTGTTTACGCACTCCTGGTTTATGTTTAGAAACTTGGTGAGTCAGCAGTGTTTGAGGTTCGAATCTTCTGAGTTGCGAATTTATAAATTAATATAAAATTAAATCGCACAAATAAAATTTTTCCTCTTTTTATTTCAGTCTGAAATTTTCAGGAACTGTTCGTAGGAAATTCGAACTGTTCGTAAGAAACTTCGAAATTTATCCATATATTTCTCATAGAAATAAGGATTTAATGTTTCATTTTTTTATCTCGTATCCGAGACCTAGCTACAAGTTCGTGACTTCTTCACGGATAAATTTTTTCCGTGTATCTTGGAAGCTTATTTACTAATTATGAGAAGATAGATGCAGAGATATCCAGGCATATAGAGGGTAGGAAGGTCATCGACAGTGTAGGAGCTATTACCCGAAGGAAAAATATGACAAATAAAGCTAAAATTGCAATATATAACTATGTACTTGCACTCACTGTGCTGTACCATAGCGAGACCTGGACATACCAAGAAAAGGATATGAGTAAAGTCAATGCGGTTGGCGTGCAATTTCTATGGAATATATGCGGTAAAACGCTAATTGACAAAGTCAGTAATGTAGTATTCTCAAAGAATGTATTGTAGAGGAAACGCGTTGAATGAAGGGAGAACGACTGATGAAACAAGTGTATTTAGGTAAAGTGAATGGTATCGCACCCAGAGGCAGATCGTGGAAAGAATGGTGGGAATATCTAAATGAGACTCTACAGCGACAAGATATAAAGAGCCATAAGAACACAAGAGCTTGCATGGAAAGGTGTATGGATGTAACGGAAGCTAAAGTTGTATGCAAGGACAGGAAAGTGTGGAGAAAAATAGTTTATGAGAAATGTGTGATGAGTGTCAGCAAAGTGATAGAGGCCTGAAATGAATGATCTTGGATACTAATAGACCCTCGTGGAGAGCTTTGCTTAGTCAGTCAGTTTGAGTATTTTTGTGTGAACTGTGAAATATAATGACTTTGTGAAGCTCATCGTCTGAGATGATCGCTAGAGAGATTGATCAGCGAACCGTGTCGTAGCGATGATGCGGAATGAACGTACTGTTGGAATAAGAAACGCGCGGATTCTAGATTGATCTAAAGTTTATCCCTTCTTCTACACATCCCTTACTTACTTTTACCATATGAACAGTGGCGGATCTATCGAACAGGCAACGTAGGCAGCTGCCTAGGGCGGCAACTTTTGAAGGGCGGCAAAATTTCGCAAGTTGACTCCGCATGACTTAGAATCATAATAATCATAATTTGTTATCAATAATATTATTTGACAACAATGAAACGGCATATTAATCCTATCCTCTTGTCAATATGGTCCGCCCCAGATGAACACTTATTTAATCATTCAAAAAAACTATGGAGGGATGAGGGGGCAGCAATTTGATAACTGCCTGGGGCGGCAAATTGTCTTAATCTGCCACTGCATATGAATTCCTTAATCCCTGATAGTATAAAGAGGCTGGAATCGGACGAGTTACGCTTACCCCGAAAGGGATTTTTCTTAATGGTATGATAATAATAAATTGATCTTCCTGGGCTTCCTGATTTTCAACACAGTCAGAGCTGTTCTGATGCTTTGGTCATTTATGGCAGATTTTCTATTCACAATGATTTTGTTTAGCTTTATTAATTTTTAGAGTATCGTAGGAAACGCTTACTGCCAGCCCTGCTGCAGAAGTTTGATAAGATTTCATAACCAAAATAACAATAACCGGGAATTTTTTTGAAGACTGGAAATTTTTCTGATTTGTTTTTGACAAAAAACTGAAGTGAGGTAAATTTGAAATTCAGATTTGGACATCTACCCTGGAAGCTTTTCTTATAGTCCGATTTCCTTTGGAGATGGCTCAAATTGAACCTCATGGAATTTGAAATTGAGATAAAAATCAAGTTAGCTATGCAACATTGTCAATTTTTAATAAAAAATAGAGAATAAAAATGTGCAAAAAAATCTTTTTATCTTCCTTCATGACTATCTCTACAAAACCCTTACTTGAGGTAACTTACCGACCTCTTCTCAAATTATTATTATTATACCATTAGGCCATTTCCCTTTCGGGGTAGGCGCGATTTGCTCGGTTGGAAAAATAGTAGTGTGTGGATGGGTATATAGGTATAGGGTAGATAGGTATATAGGTGTAAGGCATAGATATTTTAGATTGATGTAGAATTCTCGTGTTATTTATTTAAATGACACGTTCGTTCAGCAACACTGCTCCGACCCAGTTTGCCGATCAATGTCTCTAGCGATCACCCGAAGTGCAGAGCCTCACAAAATTGTTATGTGTGGTTCCCCACTTGGACCCATTAGTATCCAAGGTCTTTGTTTCAGACGTCATTCACTCTATTGTCACTCTGTTAACAAACTATTTATCGCCACACTTTTCTGTCCTGGCATACTACTCTAGCTTCCTTCACGTCCATGCATTTTCTCATGCAAGCTCTCGTGTTTCTATGGATTCTTATGTCTCTTCGGATTAATGTCTCATTCACAAATTCCAACCATTCTTTCGGCGGTCTGCCTCTGGGCATACTGCCATTTACTTTACCTTTATACACTTGTTTCGTTAGTCGCTCATCTTTCATTCTTTCAAAATGTCCGAACCATCTGAACTGATTTCTTTCCCATGTGTCAACTAGTGTCTCTCCTGTACCACATTGTTTAAGGATTATCTCGTTTCGGACTTTGTCCATCAGTGTTTTCTCTCTACCGTATAGTACAGCCGGTACGAATATAGAATTATGTATGGCCATTTTAGCTTTTTTTGATATGTTTTCATTTCTGAGAATGGACCCTGCTCTACCGATAAACTTCTTACCCTTATTTATGCGCCTATCTAACTCCCCGTCTATTTTTCCGTCGCTAGTGAATAGGCTACCCAGATATACGTACTTGTCAACTTGTTCTAATCTCTCATCATTTAGGACAATGTTGCACATTGTTTTCTCACTTTTTCCTTCAAACACCATGACCTTTGTTTTATTTACGTTAATGTTGAGGCCCATGTTCTTCATGCTTGTATTAAGTTTATTCAACATTATTTGCAACTCCTCGATTGATTCTGCCATAACAATCTTGTCATCTGCGAAAGCTCACCCACGTACCTTCACTGTTTCGAGATCTACACCCTCTTCGTCGAAGAGGGCCATTCTTAGACACTTATCCATAAATATGATGAATAGCCATAAGGACATAACGCATTCTTGTTTCACGCCTTGCATAATATCGAACCAGTCACTCAATTTCCCATTAACCCTTAAACTCGCTTTACTGCCTGCATATATTGTTTGTATTGCTTGTAGGAGCCATCCATTGACTCCATACTCTTTAAGGACTTCCCAAAGTTTACTTCTATTTACCTTGTCAAATGCTTTTTCTAGGTCAACAAATGCATAGAAAACTTTCTTTCCTACTCTTAAGCTTTTTTCTGTGGTCTGTCTTAAGCTAAATATCTGATCTGTACATGATCTTCCTGGCATAAATCCACTTTGGACTTCCCATAACTTTTCTTCTGTAATTTTCATTACCCTACGAATAAGTATTTTTGAGTATATTTTACTTACGGTATTTTACTTAATAAGCTGATACCTCTGTAATTATTGCAGTTGCTTTTATCTCCCTTTCTTTTGTATATTGGTACGATAATCGCTTTTCTCCAATCGTCTGGGACTTGTCGCGTCTCGATACATAAATTTATCAATTCGCACAACCTGTGGGGTATGTACTGGCCACCGTATTTAAGTATTTCAGCGCTAATACTGTCTACACCAGCAGTCTTACCATTTTTTAAGCTCTTAATTATATCTCTAACCTCATTGACACAGAATTTTTCAATTGGGTTTTCTAATGCATTATTTTTTATGTTGCAGTTCTGTTGCCCTATATCTTCACCTCCTAATAATTCTTTAAAAGAGTCTTTTAAAGCGTCTACTATCCCGTCTGTATCATATAGCATTTCACCTGTGCTGTTTCTCATGCTGACAAACACTGTACTTTTAATTCCCTTCATATCTTTGAATAATAGGTTCATGGTTACTTCAAAGTAGATTTGTAATTTCTTCTCTTCTTCTGTTCTGATTTTATTTTTACTTTCCTTGACTAGTCGTTTAACTTTCCTCTTTTTGTGTCTGTAATCATTTTCAAGTCTATTTCTCTCCTCATCGCTAAGACCTGTGATGTTTAACGTTCTCTCGTACGCTTCTTTCTTTTCTTTTCGGGCTGCCTTAACTTCATCATTCCACCATGCATCACCAGATTTTCTTCCTACAAACTCCGTAACACATACTTCAATCGCAGTTTTAACAATGATATCCCGTAACAAAGTCCACGCGCCCTCTATATCTTTATTGCTTCTAAGCGCCTCCCAAGTTGCCTCATCTATGTGTTCGTTTATCTTATTCTGAAAATCTATTCGCACTTCCGGTTTCTGTAAATTTTCAATCTTTATTCACGTTTGTTTCGTTTGTTTTTGTTCTCTTTCTTCTCCATCCCCGCCCTAAGTTTATTTTGGAGACTAATAGGTAATGATCAGTATTGCATTGGGAACCCCTCATGACTCTTGTATCTTTAACTAGTTCTCTTAATCTTTCATCCGCAATAACGAAGTCAATTATACTGCGGTTATTTTCTTTACGCCAGGTGTACGTGTGGATCATTTTATGTCGAAACCAAGTATTTGTAATAAATAGGCCCTTTTCTAAGCATAAGTTAACTAACTTTTCCCCGTTATAATTTTTTTCTTGGATCCCCAAATTTACCTACTACCCTTTCTGTATCTGTATCTTGACGTTGGACGCTGACCCATCCGTTCATATCTCCTAGAAAATTATTCTTTCACCTTGATCTTCTGATTCCTACCTTCATTCTAGCCCACAACAATGTGGGAAATACAAAATCATGATCTTTGAGATGCTGTCTTGCTTTTTCATTCATAATTAAAGAATTGATTTTTAGAATTCAATTTCGTGCTAGAGTCGAATGCTAACTAGAGAAAATATATCTGGAAAGCATAGTCGGAAACGATTCCGATTGTATTTCCCAAGAACAAATTAGACGAACTATAGTCTACTTAAAATATAATGAAACCTCAATCAAAAATGCATTAGAGCAAATAAGTTTGACCCTATTGAAAAACTTGACGTCAAATATGTCCTGAAACCCCGTAAAAATGGCGTAAAAACGACATAATAAACGGCATATAAAATTACTTAAAAAACGTTTAAGCAATAAATAAAAGTACTATTCATTTATTTTAAAATGTAATTAAATATATTTAAAAATAAACATATTGTAATTTTATTATACTAAGTAACTTTTTTAATACAATGTGGCATAAAAATGAATCAAAATTTTTAAGCATTTTGACAAAATGAAAAAAATAATGCGTAAAAAAATATCCCAATTTTCGACAACCTTTCTTGACACTAGAATTCCATTTGAATTTAGTTGGATTCACTTGCATATTATACTTTCACATTAGCATAAATCCAAAATTCACTGAAAGTAGTGTAAGTTATCTTCGAATTCACATGAATGTACTAGATGATCAATTTCAATTTTGTTGAACTCACTTGTACAAAATTTTATTTAAATCAAACTGAAGCCAGAATTATCTTGTCATCGCTTAAAATGTACTTGAATTTATTTAAATTTATTTACTCAGTAACTGACTATAAATTAGCGATAAGTATACCGCTGATTACTATCAGCAAAATTTAGTTGCTTATCACTGAAATTTCTCTGATTCATTATCACATATGCTGTTATTGCAATCAGTGGTTTACTTAAAGCTGAGTAATCAGCGAAATTTCGCTGATTAAGATTTCAAGATTGAACTCAAATTTATTTGATTTTATTTTTATTCGCTTGAAGATCAGTTAAATGTAGTTGAATGCACTTGAAAATGAGTTGAATTCACTTGAAATTATGTTCAATTTACTATAATTCCCGTGAAATACACTTGAATTAAAAAAAAACTTGAATGCGGATTTCCCTTAATTTTCTATGAAATGTATACTTGAAATGTACTTGAAATTCTCCTGAAGTTAATTTATTATACAGAAATCTATGACTTGAATTCCCATTTGAATTTACTAGAATTCGCATGAAATATACTTTTTAGATAAATTCACTTGGATACGGATCTTAGTCGAGATTCACTTGAATTTATTGATATTCACTTAAATTTATTTTAAATTAGTTGATTTTACTTGAGTTCACTTGAAAATCACTTTTTAGTTGAATCGAAATTCACTTAACTGCACAATTCACTCGAAATAGTTTAATTCCTTTTAACGCACTTCTTACTTCAGACATTTCAATTCTGAATTCCCTACATTACACTTGAAATTCTCTTCAATTTAGTTGAGTTTAGTTAAATTCACTTGAAATTCACTCGAATTCTGAAATCACTTGCTGTTACTTGAAATTCATTTCAAATCGTGAGAAAATAATTAAATTATTGACTTCAATAAAAATCGAACAAGAAATAATGAAATAAAAATAACAATGGACATTACTGTTATACAATTGGGTTCACACCTAAATTCACTATAATTTTCTTCAATTCGGATGAAACCAATTAAGTTTCGTACAGTTCAATTGAGTTAACTTAATTTCATTTGAATTTCATTTGAATTTACTCTAATTCCGATGAATTTACTTAAATTAATTTTCTACTTTATTTATTCCCTTAGAATCTTAGATGAATCAAGTGCAAGTGAAGTGGTTCAGCCGCTGGTAAAAAGTGAAATCGAAAAGCGAAAGTTTATCACGTCCATAATTTCTAGTTATGATTTCATAAATGAGAAGTAATCATAAAGTCATAAATTATTTTTGACCACAGGCCAACATAAGCCAAGCTGAGTACGTAAGGGCGCACAGAGACTACCTATCGAGGATACACACAAATCATGGCCAGGGGCATGAACGGCGGAAAAGACTTTTCACAATTCACCCATCAGGTAATTTAATATAATACCTATATTTCATATAATACTTACCTATATATTATACGCAGTATATATTATAAAACTAAAGCCTATATGAGAAAATATCTACACAGAAAAGGGTCAATCCATGAATTTACGTAACAGCTTTTTTCGGACATTACAGGAAATCCTTGTATACAAAATTATAGTATATAAATGTTAAAGTTCAGTAATTTTACAATAAAAGATTGTATTAATGTTATAGTGACATCATATCGGCATAATTAGATTAGTATTCTGATTTTTTCCTATCATTCTGTAAAAAATATTCATAAAAACAAAGTTTTTTTACAATTTTTTAAATTACTACTACCCGCAAAATCATTCAACATTTTGTAAGTTTATCGGGTTGAGCTAAGATATATGAAAAGATTTCAAGGGCTTTCAACAAACTTTCAAATATCTCAAAGGTTTTTTGGGAAATTTCAAAGGATTTCATAGAATTTTATAAGACTTCAAAAGATTTCAGTCATTTTAAAGGATTTTAAAGGCTCTCAATAAGGTATTTCAATGGTTTTTCCAGGATCTCAAAGGATTTCATAAAACATCAAAATTTTCAAGGGATTTCAAGGAATATCATCAGTTTTGATGTGATTTCCCTGGATTTGAAGAGATATTATAATATTTTAATGAAATTTCAAATTATTTATTCACAAGAATTAAGGGATTTCAAAGATTTAAAGAGATATTTAAGTATTTTAAGGCATTTCCCAAGATTTTACAAACTTTCACAGATTTTAAAGAATTTTAAAGATTTTAGGATAATTTACAAGTTTCCAAGGAATTTCAATAGATTTCAAAGGATTTTAAAGATTTTAGGGTATTTTGAAAGATTCTAAGAGGTTTCAATGGCTTTTAAAGGATTTTGAAGATTTTAGGGTATTTTAAATGATTCCAAGGAATTTTCAATCGATTTATAAAATTTTAAGCGATTTCAAAT
Organism: Andricus curvator; assembly: GCA_932195095.1. Lineage (NCBI taxonomy): Eukaryota > Metazoa > Arthropoda > Insecta > Hymenoptera > Cynipidae > Andricus > Andricus curvator. Next base: position 133,418 of record CAKNYM010050760.1, read on the forward strand.
TTTTCAAAGGTTTAGAAAAATTTCAAGGATTTTTCAAAGATCTTAATTATTTTGAAGGGATTTCAAAAAATTGCATGCGGTTTTGAAGAATTTCGGAACATTTCGAAGGATTTTACATGATCTATAACGATTTAGGATATGTTAAAACATTTCCAGGGATTTCAATAGCTTTCAAAGGATTTGAAAGGTTTGAGGGTATTTTAAAACATTCCAAGGGATTTCCATAGCTTTTAAAGGATTTTAAAGATTTTAATGATTTGAAGGGATTAAAAAAAATTGCATGCGGTTTTAAAGAATTCCGGAATTTCCATGGGATTTCAATATCTTTCCAAGGATTTCAATAATTTTGAAGAATTTAAAAGAATTGCATGCAGTTTTAAAGAATTTCTGAAGAATTGGACGGATTTTACATGATTTATAAGTTTTTAGAATATTTGAAAAAATTCCAAGGAATTTTTTAGTAAATTGATAAGATTTCCAAGCATTTCAAATGTTTTAAAGGATTGCAGAGGCTTTCAATAAGGTATTTTAAGGAATTTCCCAGGATCTTAAAGGATTTCATAGGACTTCAAATATTTCAAGGGATTTCAAGTAATTTCAAGAAATATCATCAGATTTCATGTAACTTTACTGGTTTTTATTTTAAAAACTTCAAGGGATTTAAAAATAATTCAAAGAATTGGAAATATTTCAGGGTATCTTTAAGGATTCCAAGGAATTTCAAGGAATATCATCAGGTTTCATGTAACTTCACGGTATTGCAAGGGATTATGTATTATTTTAATAAAACTTCAAAGGACTTATTCACAAGAATTGAGGGATTTCAAAGTATTTCAAAGATTTGACGAGATTTTCAATATTTCAAGGAATTTCAATGGTTTTCCAAAGATTTCCAAGTATGGGAAATATTTTAGATTCTTTTAAAGGATTCCAAGAAAGTTTCGAAAAATTTAAACGATTTCAAGGAAATGCAAGGAATATCATCAGATTTCATGTCACTGCGCGGAATTTTATAAGATTTCAATGACATTTCAAAGAATTTTGAAGATTTGAAGAGATTTTCTGATATCTAAATATATTACCAAACATTTAAAGAATTTGCAAGATTTTAGGGTATTTAAAAAAAAGAAGTGTCTCGTCCTCCCGAATTTTCGGGACTACCAGTCCATCCCCTTTTCCAACTCCTCTCATTTTTTGGGACGACTAGGCACAGCCTTAAAAAAATATCCACTTTCGATTTTTTTGAAATTACTACTAGTCACAAAATCATTCAAAATTTTTTTTAGTAAAGGGTTTCGATCTTCTAAATTTTTCTTTAAAATATAAACTTAAATAATTTGATAAAAGATTTGAGGAAGTGATATAATCTTGTTTATATTAAATTGCATTAACGTCTATTATGATCGCAATCGTACTTTAAAATGTTTAGATTATTTTAGGTCACGTTGAGATTGCCAAAAAATATACAAAAATACATGACCAATATTAAATAAGTAGACATATGTGCTAGGAATATTTTTTTAAAAATGGTAAAAAATAAAGTTTTTGAAAAATATTTTTCTACTAGTTGACATAGCTTTTTATACGTTTTAATTTTCGAAGAGTTATAGTTCCTTTGTTGCATGTTCTATATTGTTTTAATTTTATTTCTTTTCATTTTATTAGCTTCTAATTCTTTGGCAATTTTTAAGTTTTGGGTAGTAAGTAACTAAATTGTATTTAATAAGACATGACTGAAAATATTTGGAAAAATTACGTGAGATAGGCGAGGGGGGGGGGGGGGCAAACCACTTTGTTACGTCTTGTTGCATAGGGTTGGGAAAGGGTAAAAAATTGGAACAAGATGTATTACATAATTTCCTGTGCAGAAATTTTGAAAGGGATCTAGTAGGGATCTGACGAGTTTTCCCTATTTATAATCGGGGTCCAGTGGGGAAAACTAGTGGGTGCCCTGTCGGTAACATAACGCTTAGGCCACGATGGCGCTACTGGACTTTCTAGTAGTGATCTAGTGGGGGTCGCCCTTCCACAACCATACCAAAAAGAAGTGACTCTACTAGGTCCTTATGGGGGTATTTGTTCACTTAAACTAGATTTGATTAAATTATTATTAGAAATTGTCTACTAATATGTAAATCTGATTTAGTATAAGTAGATCTCTAAACAATTCAAAATAATATGCAGTAAGACTTGAAGCACGTAAAATTCCTCTAAAAAACTGTCAGTAATATACTTTTGCACTATATTTTCTAGAGAACATTGACAATTAGAGGTTAGGATTATAGTATTCCACTACACAATTTCACTGTTTTTTGACGTTCAAAAATGTGATGCCTTCACTTCTAAAAACTCATCATACATTTTTATATTCGCGATATGCATCCGCACTCAAAACTGTAATGAATATTTAGTGAAATGTTTAGGATTTTGATCTCTTATGGACACATGACCATGTGGCAGGCTGGCAGAAAACTTCTGTCATGCCGTCAGATAATATTGAAACATTTTAAATTATTTTATTAAATTTGAAATTTCAAAAAACAGCAGAAGGTTAATTTTCGGAAATATATAAAATCAGTGAAAGATACTGTACAGTAAAGAAATTAATTTTTATTATTTTCTAAGACCTTGTTAGAACATGCGAAATTTTTCAAACAAAAGGGAACTGAATTTTCGATATTGACATTTTTTTTAAACAATAAAAAAAACTCATATTAAGTTGTCTCATGTTACAAAATAACTGTTGAAGACTTCTTTGTGCACGCGAAGAAGTATTTTTTTTAAATTTTGCATTTTTCTAAAAACAATACATTTCAGTTTCCTTCTATTAAATCTTGCAAGAAATTAACAAATAAATGTAGAAAAAAATGATAAACAACTTTGGTAGGTTATGATTGATCATATCTTTAAATGCATTTCATAATACAACTTGAAATAAAACTCCAAAAATACAAAAAAAGTATATTTATTTCTAATCTAAGTGCTATATATTTCAATTCGACATTAATTAATTAATAGAGTTTCCTTACTTATTAAAAGCTATAAAATGCCCGCTAGAGCCTGATTGGGCCCCAATCAGTTTTTTCTAGACTAGAAATTCTGGTCGGGGCCCCATCAGAACCCAACATAAAATAGGGAAAGATGGGGAATTTCTGCACGGGTTATGGATGGCCCCAAATCATTTTTGTGTAATTTGTCGTATCTCATGTTGAATAATTAAAATTTTCATTGTGCTTTTTTCACTTGCTTTTCATGCCTCAAAAATGTTGCAACTCAAAACTAAACCAAGTTCGGCGTACTTTTGAGGATTGATGTTTTTCAGTGCAACTTCCGAAATTCTGGGGGAAAAAATGAATCATTCAGCTATTCTCGAACGTATCTCGATTCGATTTATTTAGCATTTTTGACAAATTCCTTAGGTGTAATCCTCGGAGTGACTCAAACATAAAAGTCGGCATCTCAGCTGATAAATAGTGCGATTGCCGCCATCAAGACTTCTTGGCGCTAGTCTCAAATATTTCAAGTTAAAGTTAGTATTGATATACCCTTGTTTCTCTCCATCTACGCAAGAGGCTCAGACCAGTCTGAAGTACTTATTTGCTTATAGAACCGAGCAGAAGATTTCGCAGTAAAACGGCTTTGCATGCCTCTTGCGGTCGTGATAAACTTCGGTATTCCAAGTATGCTAAAATGTACAATGCATACCCATAAAAATTTACATGAAGCGTGCGAATGACAAAGTATCCTTCGAATTTCACTTTTTAAAATCCGTGCTAAGTGTTGTTAAATTTGTCAATATTGATCGATCCTCGCTAAAATCCTGATTTTAGATTTTAGAATTTTAGATAATTCTGATTTTCAACGAGTGAAGCGTTCTCTTAATTTAGAGGCAGAATTTCGATTCCTCAAAATAAAGCATATTCGTCAATTGATAGAAAGAAATTGAACGCTCGAAATAGAAAAAAATATATTCACTTATTTACGCGTTTAAAATTTCGTCTAAGATTCAAAATAGACCCTTGAAAATATGCAAAAACACCCACGTCTTGTCGAATTCCTTCGCGAGAATAATTCTTTGTCATGAAAGCAAAAATATGTCAATATTATACTCAGGGTAGTCACTGGACCGGGATACCTATAGAAAATCGGAACATTAGTGTAAATTTATTTTCGAGAGGGAATTGAGAAAAATATTTTATTTAAATTTTACTTGAACACATGTAAAATAACGCGAGATTTAACGAGTTACTTTTAAAATTAATTAATATGGTTACGATTTCAATTTGAAATTGTACAGTTTAAAATTTTAATAACTTCAAATTTATTTCAGAAATTGTATAATTGCTTCTTTTACAGTCATTTTTAATCAGTTTTTCTAAATACGGTTTGAATTGAAAGCATCTACAATTGAATACTTTAGATCGAAGTATATAAAATTGTTTAGTTTCAAATTAAAATTTCTCGAAATTGTATAATTTAGAAATAAAAGCCTAAATAGGTCTAAACTTGTTATATCAGGGATACAAGTGTATTTCACACGAAATGAGTTATCTAGGCGAATATTTGGGAAATTAAATATAAAAGCACTGAAGAAATTTTTCGAAGTCTTCATTATTTATAATTTCAAAAAACATTACTTTTGGAAATTTCTTTTAATAATTATAAAAATCTAGGACCGGAAACACGGTTATCACTCCCGTAAGTGACATCCTTGCAAATTAAATCATTCCAAAGTTAAACATTAAGAACTGTACAGATTCAAATTAAAACCGTAATAGTTCAGCAGTGTTAAGACTGCAGCTTTTAATTTTCAAAATATTTACTTTCAAACAATTAAAAATTGAACATTTTAAGATCCTGAAAATTTATCTCAAACTAAAAAACCTAGTAATTGAAATTTCTGTAATTAATAGCTTTGAAAATTCAATCATTTCAAACTATTATTATTTTTATTTGTATACGTTCCGCAACACTGCTCCGACCCAGGTTGCTGATCAATCTCTCTAGCGATCACCCCAAGTGAAGAGCCTCACAAGGTTGTTATGTGAGGTTCCTCACTTGGACCCATTAGTGTGCAAGGTCTTTTGTTTCAGGTGTCATTCACTCTACTGTCTCTCTGTTTATAAACTATTTGTCGCCACACTTTTCTGTCCTGGCATACTTACATTACTCTCTACTTCCTTCGCGTCCATGCATTTTTTCATGCAAGCTCTCGTGTTTCTATGGTTTCTTATGTCTTTTCGGATTAATGTCTCATTCACAGATTCTAACCATTCTTTCGGCGGTCTACCTCTGGGCATTCTGCCATTTACTTTACCTTTATACACTTGTTTGGTGAGTCGTTCATCTTTCATTCTTTCAACATGTCCGAACAATCTTAACTGATTTCATAAATGATCAAAATTTGGACAGCTTTTAATTAAACAATAATAGTTCAGCAATTGTAAATTTATAGAAGTTCAATATTGAAAATATTGAATTTTCAGTAACTTAAAATTCTACACATTTCAATGTATATAATTTGAATAATATTGAAAAATTAATGACACTAAATCTAAAATTGTGAAATTTCAAACACTTTAATTTTGATTGAATTCTGTTTAAGAACACTCAATTTGAAGTACTCCAAGTAAAAATTCTGCAATTCTGATGGCTTCTGCTCTAAAATTGTATTTTTAAATTGTACTTTTAAATATTTTCGGGTTTTGAGTTAGAAATTGTCTAATTTTTAATTATTTGAATGTCTTTAAAGTTTCAAGGTTACTGATGTTTTTAAATTGTACAATTTAGAATTATTCATCTTGAAATACTATCTAATTTTGAATTTCTTCAAATTAAAGTTATTCAACTTCACAGATTTTTTATTTGAAACGTACGATATTGAGCATTTATGTTTAAAATTATTCAATTCTGAATGTCTAATATTCAATTTTAAACGATTCAAATTCAGAATTGTCCCACTTTCTGGGTGTCTAGATGACCGGGAAATCAGGAAACCCCCGGGAATCTTATTTAGGATCAGGAATTTTATTTGCGGTAGGGAATTTTTTCTTCTATCGCAAAAACTACTTTTTACACTTCATCTTCTTATTATTGTTTATTCGAGAATCTGAGAGAGGAAAATCTGATTGCTTGATGTATCGTGTATGATATCATCAAATTTTTTCGATGATTGAGTAAGTTCTTTTAATGTTAATTATATGAGAGGGAAATGTTTTTCTCTTAAATAGGTTAAAAGCTATCAGAATTCCCTGTAAAAGAAGCCAGGTAGAAGGCATTTTGTCAGTTATTTTAAAAGATTTTACAAAATAGTTGAAATTTCAATTTTTTCTTAATATTATATAAAATATTTTACAATAAACGTTTTTAAAAGTTGATACAAAATAGTTTGAAAACTTGGAGAAAATCTCATCTTTTATTATATTTTATAAAAATATTTCTTTCAGCAGAAAAAATATTAAAATATTGCCAACATTTTTGTTTAAACTTTAAGCATGTTGCACCATGCAAGCAAAAATGCTCACAATAATGGTGATAAGTTGGAACGATTTTATAGACCCTTATAATGATTACAAGGACATTGAAAAATGTTTAAGATATTCGATTTTATTCAAATTTTAAGAAAACATTGACATTTGCATTACTTTTGCAATATCTTTTTTAAAAATTGACACAATGACTTCATCCTGGCTCATTTTATAGAGAATTCCGATAGCTTTCCACCCATTTAAGAGCAGAATTTTAACTCTCATATAATTAACATCAAAAGAACTTAAGCAATCATGGGTAAACAGTTGGTGTCCTGCTCGTGGTCGGCAATGTAGTTTCTATTAATATTTATCACTTCAGTCTGTAATAAATAAATGTTTTCTTGACGACATAAATTTTGTATATGTATATTAGGTTAAATCTCCCATTTCTATACGTTGATTTGGGACAAATTACAACAAAAAAACATCTTTAATAAATTATTTGGGAAAAAACCGGGAATTTCAAATTGCCTGATCACTAGAAATCCTGACATTAGATTCGTCTTTTTTATTAAATTCTTTTTATAATACTTAAAATTATACATTTTTTAGTTTTAAATTAGTATATTTAAATGTACTAAAGTGTTCCATTGTCCTGAATTTCGAGATAAGTAATCCATTCCACAGTAAATCCAGGGATATTTTTTATCTGAAGTTGGATAAAAACGTTGTAAGCAATTGAATCCACCTCCCGTTAAAAATTATTCGACGTCGGATTTTCAATTGTTTGCAACTTTTTTATTCAACTTCAGACACAAAGTATCCTGGGATTTACTGTGCCCTTTTTCCAACCTTAAATGAACGGGAAGAATCTTAGGAAACCGGGAAATGACAGGGAATTTTTTTTCCTGTGTCTTGAGCAAACACTCTAAGTCAACAGCGCTTTAATTTTAATTTATTTTATACGATAATATCATAATTAATGCTAACTGCTAATTCATATCCTGTATCGATTGCTAATTTTGTTTATTCATTTGTCATTTCCGTTAGCACTTCATTTTTTCGGATGCGAAATGTGCGTCTCATATGAGATACAACATTTTTCTTCGTCACAACTTGCCACCAATTTTATGCATCTTGTATCCTGATAATCGATCTCAATTGGACTCCCATAATTTGATAGATTGTACTCCATCCTTATTAGATACAAAGTATGCTTATCGCTCTTCGAGATCACAAGAAATTTTTCCCAGAATAATTTTCTATAAGTATACAGTAATAAAATGCACTAACTTCAGCAAGTTGTTGACAGCGAGGCGTAATATCACAGCAGGAGGGATATGTTTTCCGCTTGTAAGAATGTATTTGAAGATTTTAATGCCTATACGTATTCCATGTTACGCAAAACTTTCGTGTCGTGTCCCGCACGTGGCTCGTCCCGATCAGAATGTACGACATACGAAACCCGTTTGTCACCGCATGCATCCCACAAAAAGGGCCGGCAACTTAGGAATGACCAATTAGCAGGGAAAAGAACAGCTTTGTGTTAAAATTTCACTTATTTTAATTTCATTAGCTGGGATGGAGATCTATCAGACCTGCAGTTTCATGGGAAAACAAAAAATGTTAATTAGGGCGATTTGTCACTCTGTTAATCATCATGCCCTATAACGGAAAATTAGTTGGACCCTTCTTCGTCAATAGGTTGGTTTAAAAATTATTTGTGATGCTTAGTCTTACGGTTTGATCATTATTTTGTAGTTTATGATTTTGTTTTCAATTTTTTCGATTTTATTAGTTTTCTCAAAAGCAATCTCAAGTAAATTCAAATAAATTTAATTTAATAAAGAATTAGTTCAAGAGAAATCAAATAACCTCCATCGAATTATCGTGAATTTAAGTGTATTTTTATAAAATTAATACACAGAAAAAACAAAAGGTAAGAATCGTTTCAAGTAAAAATGCTAGGGGTAATCTCGCCTTACCAAAAAAAATTAAGATCGGTTGCCGCTCTCCAGCTTTTTGCGTGCCAAGATTTCCCCTAGCATTTTTAACTAAAAAGCTTTTTAATTTTTGTTCTTCTATGTAATATTGAATTCAAAGTGAACAAATTCCACTTAATTAAAGTGAAAGCAGGAAAGCACGAAATGAATTACAAGTTAATTCGACTCAATTCAAGATGAACTCAAATTAATTAATTTAACATCACCGAAAATAAGGTATATTAATTCAGTTCAATTAAAAAAGCAACATGCTTTGGGATTCGATTTAAATCTGGTGAAATTAATTGAATTTAACCCGAATTCAATTTAATGCGAAGCTATTTTACAAAATATAATTAAATTAAGGCCAAAATGAGGTGAATTCAAAATAAATTCTACTGAGTCAATTTTTAATTTATCACATTGTGATAAAAGTGATATCCAAACAATAAAACTGAATTGTAATGAAGTAAGTTGCAGACAAGAGCATTTTAGGCTTACTCAATCTCAAAGTAGATTTAATTCAATGCAAGAGCACACAGGTCGACAAAAATTACCTTTTTTTTTGTTCTCAAAGACTGGATTAGGAGACCCCGAAGGATTCTGATGTCCTAAAAACGAATCCGTTGTCCAAATTTTTCCTATACATCAAGATTTTGAGATATCCTAAAACAAAAGTGAATATGAAACAATATGACACGACCAGCGATTTTTTTTTCTTAAAACTGCTTATGTCATCATTTAGTACTCCTTTTACCCTTTCATTTTCATTTTCGATCATCTCGAAGTGATTCTTTTTTTTTTCGAAATATCAGTGTCACACTGAAAAACTAGCCAACGCGAAGAAAATTGTGTTATTTGATTGGTAAAGGGTTTGGTGTCTAAAGGTTTTTGTGTTTATTGAATCCGAACTTAAGCTCAGATTTACCAAATTCACGATGACGGATCTTTGCTAGATTTTCAGAGTGAAACTGAAATGGTTAGTATTTTTTACCGAAAATTCTTCAAATTCTCGACAATCTAACTAAAGTCAACTGAATTAAAATTCATTCATTTGAAGCAATCTTGAGTAAATTCAATTAAATAAAGAATGTGTTCAAGAGAAATCAAATTAACTCCATCGAAATAGTGAATTTAAGTGAATGTTTATGAAATCAATATTATCGAATTTAAAGTGAATGAATTCCACTCAATTAAAGTGAAAGCAGGAAAACAGGAAACGAGTTGTAAGTGAATTTCACTCAAAGCGTAAGCAACATTCTTGGGGATTCAATTATATCCGGTAAAATTAATTGAATTTTAATTCAGTAATAAAAATAAATTAAGTTATAAATTAAATTAAAGCCAAAATTAAATAAATTTAATATGTATCCAACTGACTCAATTTTTATTTCATTTAATTGTTTAAAAAACTTATATCTAAACGATTCGACTGAATTGTAATGAATTAACTAGCATATAAGAGCATTTGAGAAAAACTCAATCTCAAAGTAGATTTAGGTAAATTCAGGATAATTCACAAGAATCTAAATTATATTCCAGAAAATTAAAATCAATTATAGTGAATTCGATTTTAAAAAAAAGCTGCAACTGAATTCAATTTCGAGTTAAATTCAATGTAACTGAATTCAATGAAATTACAGAAGAATTGAAGAGAATTACATTGAGTTGCAGTCAATCCAATTCAAGTGGAATCAAATATATTTTGATTAAATAAACTAAATATAGGCGAATTCAGATAAATTGCAATTAAGTTGTATTAAGTGCAAGGAAATTCTAGTGAATTTAAATAATTCCCTGGCAGAAATGTATATCATTACAATAATATACAATAAAGTGCAACGTGGAAATTGTAATTTTTGTAAAAATGTTTAATAACTTGTAAACTTGGATAAACGTACCCTAATAATAGCTAAAAATTGCGGTTTCTAGTCCATTTTTTTTATTGCTTTTTAAGGAATCGTAGAAAACTACAAAAAAATGTACAAAAAACTACCATTTTTTTCTAGAATTTGCACAAATCTGTAAGAAATTACAATTATAGCATTATTGTAATTTATTATATTTTATTGTAAAAATGCATTTCCACCAGTCATGAAACGGTATTTCAAATGATTTCATGTAAATTGCAAGTGAATTCAGATAGGGGACTGTACTTAATTACGTAACAGCTCAGGGGGGGAGGGGTCGAGAGACTAATTTTTTTTGAAAATTCGCAAATGAAACAAATAACTCGCAGTAATTGTAAAAAAAATTAATATGAACGCGCCAAAGAAATCTGGTGAGTGAAGGGAATTTTATTGGTCAGGGAAAAGTCAGGGATTTAAAAAAAAAAACTTGCAAAAGTCAGGGAATTTCAAAAACTTTAAATAACTGTCAAGCAGAATAAATTTGAAATTTTTCAATTTTAATTTAGAAATTGTTTTATTGCGTTAATAAAAGATATTAATTAAAGATGTTTCAAGTTTAAGATTCTAGTTCTTGAATAATAATGTTCAGGGAAAATGAAAAATTTGCCAGGGAAAAATTGAGGAATTTTTAAAATTAAGTTTTGCTGTAGCCCTGATATGATATTCTTATTGTTGGTAATTTATCTGCCTTGCATTTATATGTATTTTTTTTGCAGTTGATTTCTCCTGAGGATTATCTTTTTATTTATAAATTTTATTGTTTGTTTAAAAATTCAACCATTTTTTTAAAGTCGTCCTTTTTGGTTGAAAATTCATATATTTCAGTACATCTTTCTTGGATAAAAATGCAACCATTTCGTTAAAAATGCAACTATTTCATAGAAAATGTATTCATATTTTTGAGTTAAAAAGTCAATTGGAATCTTTTTGGATGAACAATTCAAAGTTTTTTTTTATTTTGTCTTTTTGATTTAAAAATTCATCTGTTTTAGTAGAAATTTCATCATTCTTGGATAAAAATGCAAATATTTTGTTGAAGATTCATCAATTTTGTTAAAAAGTCATTATTTTTGGTTAAAAATGCAACTGTTTTGTTGAAAATTCGTATTTTTGGGTTGAAAATTTAAGTATCTTCCTAGAAAATTTACTTCTTGTGTAAAACTCATACTTTGATTTTGAGAAGTCAATCTAAAATCTTTTTTTGTTGAAAATTTGTCTTTTTGATTTAAAAGTGCATCTGTTTTAGTAGAAATTCCACCTTTCTTAGATAAAAATGCAACTGTTAGGTTGAAAATTAATCTACTTAGGTTGAGGATTCAACTATACTGTTCGAAAATTTTGGTTGAACCACTTTGTTAAGAAATCATTTTTTTGTTGAAGATTCATATTTTGAGTTAAAAATTCATCTCTTTGGTTGAAAGTTCAACTATTTTGTTGAAAATTGATCTTTTTTAATTGAAAATTCAACTGCGTGGGAAAGAGTTAAACTACTGCGTTGATTTTTTTTTAATGAAGAATTATTTCTTTGGTTGAAAATTTAATTATTTTTTTGAAAATTAATTTTTTTTACTGATAATTCAAATTTTCTGGTAGAAAATTCAATTTTTTAAATAGAAAATTTGTCTTTTGGCTTGAAGTTTCTACAATTTAGGTGAACTTTTTTTCTTTCATAACTGAAAATTCTTTATTTGTTGAAAATTCGTTTTTATTTATTTTTAAATTAATTTTTTTAATGATATTTCATATTTTCTGGTGGAAATATCAACTATTACACTTTTTGTAAAGAATTCATCTTTTGGTTGAAAATTTATTTATTTTGTTGAAAATTTAAGTATTTTCTTAAAAGTCATATTTTATGACAGAAATGTCATTTTTTTGGTTTAAAATAAATAAATTTGAACATTTTACATTTGTATCTAAAATATTGTTTTATTCCGTTTATAAAAGATTCTATGTTAAAAATAGTACGAGATTAAAATGCTGATATTTGAATCTTAATGGTGAGAGAAAAAGAAAAATTTGTCAATGAAAAATCAGGGAATTTTGAAAATAAAGTTTTTACCTTACAAAAGCATGTATTTAAGTATCTTAAATACAAAAAATTTACATTAGTTTCAAGTCCCATATCTTATTATTTCTGGAAACCATAAATCACGTACAGTAAGAGGGGGGGGGGGCAACAAACCTTCCCACCCGCCCCTCCCCCGGGGCGCGGGGAACTTAAATTGAATTATCTTAAATTTAAATATATTCCAGTTGAACACGAATTAATTTGTCAAATGTGGGGATTGTAATATTAAAAATAATAATATTTAATACTCATACTCAAACTCAAATCCTAGTAAAATCTGGTTGAGATCATTTTAAACAAAATCCAGTTCATTCTGAACTTAATCAGTCTCTTATCAAAGTTCATTTTTGCTGCTTGTCCAACTGAAATTTTTCGTATCAACCGGAAGTCATGTATTTTCTGGTAATATTGATAGCTGGCATTATCGGGAATAAAAAAAAGATTTTTTTTTCATAATAATACTCTTCCTTTTAATTGCTAATCACATCATAAATATCGTCAATATCATCTTTCTTTATCAATCTATTTGATAGTCTGACTTAAAAACTACTTTTGGTACCCAACCTTATACTATATGATCATTTTCAGTTTACGATTTGTTCAGAATTCTTGCGACTTGGTTTATACGCTTTGGGTTTGAATTCCAACGAATAGGTTCTGGATTTTTACGATTTGATCATTTGTATTTTATGATCTGGTTCTAAGTTCTGAGCTTTATAAATGGCGATCAATTACGAACCAGTCTTTACAATTTGCCTTCGTTTTGAAGAAACTTCCAGTTGTAGACATCTGAAACAAAAAAATTGCTATTAGAAAGTTGTTCCTAAAGATTTGACGGGGTGTTTTGAAAATAGTCGAAATCGACATTAGGGCTAAGAAAAATTATTGGATATTGGAAACGCTATTAATAGATCAAATGCAGGTTACCCCAATGATCAGTATCTTTATATTTATGGTCGAAAGAGAAGTGATAAAACTATTATTAGGATGCTTTACATGATTCATCCATTTATTTAGGATATTGAGTGCCGAATGTAACAAACGACTCCCCCGTTCATTCCAAACCAACGACTCCGTTTTAGTAAATCCGAATGCCACGAATTCTCTTGTGCTTTATCGAAAGTTATTTCGCGATACCTAGTAGTCCGCCAAAACCGTAGAACCGTAGGTGTGAGCTATTAGTACAAATAGTACAAGTCTCATAAAATCCTCTCTTTAAACTTCCGCGTTGAAAAAGTTGAATAGTCGATGTAGTTGATGAGCAATTTTCTCGTGAATTATTGGATGAAAACAAATGACGATGAACCTTCTTTTTAGATTAGAAGACTCCTACCTTTCTTTTAAATTTGTCATTTAAATTTCCCATATAAATTTGTCTTATAAATTAACATAAATAAACTTGTGCTATAAATTAGTGAAGGTATTTCAGTGGTTTCTACGAGGATTTATTACAATTTCTTCTGGTGTCTCAAAACTTTATAAAGACCGGTCGAGAAACCTGTTTTAGCTAAAAGCATCGGTTAACAGGTGTATAATTATGTCTTGATAGACTATAACCAATTCAACATCCATAAGGTTGAATTAGCTATATTATTCTAGTTTGAATTTCGAGACGTAGATTTGATAAAGTAATTTCGTGATTTAGAGATTGAAATTATCATAAATTTCTAGACTTTTATAATGAGTTAATAAAATTTGATAGGTGTTATGTTATGACATGGACTTAATCGATAATCTAACTGAAAGATTAATATATATTAGAATTTGAAAAAAGAGATATATTAATTATTTCGAATCAAAAGTTTAAGAGTTTGCGTTTCGCGTACACGTAAGCACCCTGACTCAGATCCATTCAAACTTTTCAGTTTAACATACATACCAATCGAATTCCGGTGAAAAGTTATTTTTATTTCCGTGCTGTCTTTTTTAGGATAAAGGGTATTTTTGAATTTACATTTTACAAATATAGGAAGTTTGAAGAATAAAATGTATGAGTTGTCACACAAATTTTCATGACGCCAAAAAACAAAAAGCAAGAATAGAATGAAAAGGACTTTGAGAGTACTTGAGCCCGTAACTGTAGGAGTACAAGTTAGGATGGATCAGGAAATGCATTTATCAGATTTCTCGAGACTGTCCTTTAAATTTTTCTTTTATGATGGTAATGTTTATTATGTTTCTTAATTTATTTAATATTATTTCGAAATTACTAATTACGAAAACAGAAAAAGTGAATACTTGAATTTTTTGTTTCTATCCACAATTATTCAATTTTGAAGGCTTTTGTGGAGTTGACTAAGAACCGAACTTTGAAGAATTGCAGCAAGGTCTAAGACTTACGTCTCTGTTTAGTAAATTTAGAAAAAATCTTTAAAAATATAAACTCAAAAAAAGTCAACTTGTAGGGTAAATGTACCAGTCTCCGGACACGTATCAGTGGACGGACAGTCCCGTATATTTTATATTAAGAAAAGTGCAGTAAACTATAATTATAAAAAGTAAATAGATGTTTGTATTCTGCAAACTTTCTAGTGACACGCAAGGGAAAAAAATTTTGTAAACTTCTATTAATTTTACGGTATTGAAAATGTTTAGTGAGCCGATCAGCCTTTATCGCCATTTTGGGTGTGTGTGCTGTTTCCTGTGTCAGAAAATAGAACATTTTTATTTTGAAGTTATGACTTACTTTAGTTAAGTTTTTACTGAAATAGCTGAATTTTTCAAACGTGGGAGATTTGCAGTTTTCGAAATCCTTGGCAAATTCAATGTATGTATTGTATATTTAGAGATTTTTAATCTCTCCGAACTAGGATGCAGAATTTTTTAATTTACCTTGCCTTGCCTTAAAAGCTAAATGGTTTCAGAATTAAATATTAAAAACTAAACGATTTTTAAATTTTAAATTTTTGCACATTAAAGTTTAATCACTTCTTAAGGCATGTTCAAGAAATAATATCCACTAAATAACTCTCTGCGCATAATATACGGGAAAACACTGATGGACAAAGTGAGAAACGAGATAATCCTCAAAGAATGTCGTACAGATGAGACACTAGTTGACATATGGGAAAGAAATCAATTAAGATGGTTCGGAAATGTTGAAAGAATGAAAGATGAGCGACTGAGGAAACAAGTGTATAAAGGTAAAGTAAATGGCAGAATGCCCAGAGGTAGACCGCCGAAAGAATGGTTAGAATGTGTGAATGAGACCATAATCCGAAGAGACGTAAGAAGCCATAGAAACACGAGAGCTTGTATGAAAAAATGCATGGACGTGAAGGAAGCTAAAGAACCTCACATTACGCGCTCGAATGTTGATTCTCGCGCTTCGCGCTGGATAATATACTTATCTCGCGCTTCGCGCTTGATACTGTATTTACCTCGTGCTACGCGCTCGGTTTTTGTACTTCACCCACATTTGTGCACAGACCTTTTAAAATTAAAGGTCAAAGTATCGACAACTGTAATTTGGTGATTGTGAATTCTCTTTGTTAAAGCTCCTTCGGCTTTAACGAATACATTCACATGACGTACCTCGTGCTTCATCGGGATAAATTGTTTGTCTTTTTGAGTACTACGAATATCCGTACATAGAATTTTTAAATTTGAAAAAAGTGGCCTCAAAAATTTTGAAAAAGCGCTCACTTTTTGAATTTTCATCCAAAATGGCTGGCTAACGAATCTGACCTTCATTTTGGGACTCTTGAAGAGTATACCAAAGCCCAATCAAATCTGTCAATTCGTTCGAAAGTTATCGTGCTGACAAATAAAAATCTACATACATACATGCACACACACCCACGTACAGGCAGACAGACACATTCTCGAAAACCTGTTTTTTGGGTTCAGAATGTCTCAAAACGTGGACATTTGACAAAAGCGGAGGGGGTCAAATTTTACACAAATCTAATACCTTCTCTGATGAGAGTGTAATAATGTTGAAAAATTCTTTAAACTAACTGTGAATTCGATCTCGAGTGTTTCCACTTTGTTTGTATTTATAATAATTATATGGTGCTCGTTTCACGAGGACTTTGCTTCCCGTTAGCATATGTACTTGCTTCCTCATAGAGGAAGCATTAGTGATTTTTTTAAATAATAGACAAACGAAAGTCTTCATAATATTAATAACAATTAATTATTAATATTTATTAATTTAATAATTAATAATTAATAATAATGTTAAATCAAATTTTGTATTCGAAATGATAATTTTTGAGCTGAAAAAGGGAAAGGAAAAGTTCTGTCGCATCCTATCCCTTTCCCAGCTTTATGATTTCTTTACCAAAATTGTCAGAAAATTCCTCGCTTCGCCTCGCACGCATGTCCCTACTTTCTCGCTTTGCCTCGCATTACCAAAAACTGCCTCCGCGGCTAATGCCTAATACTTATCTACTATTTACAATATTTACATTTACTTATATTTACTTCCTCCTCTATTTACAATCTTTCCTTCTCCATTCATCTTCCTCCTTCCTTCTCTTCTTCTCCATCTTACCCAAGACTCCCTTCACCCATGCTACTGCCCTTTTGTCCCCCCTTTCATGCATCAATACCACCATGCTTATCCTACTCCTTTCCACCTCTACGCACTCCTCCAACCAGTGCTCCACTCTTGCCTCCCCCTTCCCACATAGTTCACACATCCTCTTTTCCCTAGCGAGCCAGAACCTATCAAAACCCTCCATGCACCCACATCTCATCCTCGCTATAAGCTCCTGACTTCCTTTCTCTCCTTTCTCACACAAATATTGCACTCTCGCCCTTGGCATAATCCACACATAGTTCCCATTAAACCTTGTCTCTCTTATTCTCTCTTCCCCTGCTGTCTTCTCTCTCTCCATGCCGTTTTTCTTAACCAACTCATATACCTTCCTTCCTTCCTTCCTCATGCATCCTTCTCACTTCATCCATCTGCAGTCCATACTCCCTATTATTTATTTTAAAACAAGGTTGCTTCGACATAGATCTGCTCGTAACTTAAAAAACCACAAAAAGTCGCATTAGATTTTTAAAGGGCTTTCATAAAATAGTCCACTGAACTTATTTTCCAAATATTTAGCGTATACTCTTTTAAACGTTTTTTTTATATCTCAATTTTAATGAGTTTACAGTGTCCTACGTAATGATATTTTTAAACAGCTGGTATTCTCTATTTTTTTGGTTGACAGAACCACTGCCTTCGCCACGTTCATAAATATTGTATAAGGGATTGTTAACAAAATATTTCACAATATAATGGTTCAATGATTAATTAACATTGTACCATACATTTTAGATACATACGATAAACTTTAATTTGAGGGTTTTGGCGATTCTGCCCCACTGTGGAACCCTATGCAGCGATTGTGCAGTAATTTTACATTAAATTGTACATCGTAAAAAACTGTAACCAAAATTTGATCTTGTTTCAGAGCACCATGGAAATGGAAGCTGTCCAAATACCCTCTTGGACGACAGACCCTTCGAAAGCCTCAACTTCCACATGAACATCCCCGACAGGACTCATTCCACCGTCGAGCACTCAACTCTCAGGTTTCTCCTCGGTAGCCAAACTCAGATCGGCACCATCAACATCCTAATTTATGAACCTCTCACCAGCTCCTCCAGAAGATTGATCTCCAGAAAGAGATTAAATCTCCATGAGCCCCAGGCTCCACGATGGGTCGAATTTGACTTCACAGAAGTTGTTTCCAGTTGGCTCGAAGATGGTGAAACCGATCTTTGTCTCCAACTACAATTCGTGCAGAAGGGCATTCCTGTTCAAAGCTCCTTTTTCTCACCTGTGCTGAACGTCTTCACTCATCACGATCCCAGCAGAACAAGAAACAAACGAGGAGCTCACGACCAGTTGATGTCCCTGCACAAAGGTCGTCGAACCGAGTGCAGAGGTGACAGCAAAAAATGTTGTAGACACCAGATGACAGTCATCTTTAAGGACTTGAAAGGCTTCGAGTTCATCATCCAACCAAAGACTTTCGATGCGGGTTACTGTAAAGGCAGGTGTCCGCCACGTTATAATCCAGCACATCACCATGCCCTCTTACAAAGCCTCATTTGGAAAGAAGACAGAAGAAAGGCACCTCGACCATGCTGTGCACCCAGCAAACTCGCCGAACTCGAAATTCTTTATTTTGATGATAACGACCCTAGCAAATTGAAAGTCTCCAATTGGAAAAATATGAAAGTACTCGAGTGCGCGTGCTCTTGAGGAGACGCGTGCTGAAGTGTCTTTACCAAGTCGCACCAAAGAGTCTTCAGATTCGTTTGGGAAGCTCGCTTTTCCTTGGGAAAAGATATCCGTATCCGAAATCGATCTGCACTGATTCTACCTTTTCCCATACTCCTACTGGGATGCACTTTTTCGATTGGATGGATAGAATATCCAAGATCTTGTCAAAAGAGAGGTGGTACTTGTTAAAGAAATGCGTATTTTTTGACAAAATTAACATCATTAGGACTTTTCCTCTCTGTATTGCAACTTATGGAGATTTACACCGAAGAGACCTTAGGAAATTTTACAGTTTTTGTCTTAGTGACATTTTTCTAATAAACTATTCAGGGTGGCCACTGGACCGGAAAAAGCCGGGAAATGACAGTTAATTTATTTTTTGACCCTGAATTTTACCAAATTTTCAGAAGAAAAATCTATCCAATCACTTGAAATTTCAAATGATATAAGAAGCTGGCGAACAAAACATAACAAATCCAATTTTTGAAAAAATTGAGAAAATATTTGTTTTTTTATGTTGGTAAAATCATCAATTCAATTATCAAACTAAAGTTGGCGAAACAAATTTTCTTCTCGTATAAAATGTATGTATGTATAAAGATATCTTCTAAATTCATAGGTAAACAAGAAATTGTAATTACAACATGAATAATCATTGAAACATGCCTTTACTGAATCAAAAGTGAATAAACCCATTATCATTTCGTCACTCAGAAAAAATATTTTTTCATTCAAAGAAAACTTTTTTGAATAAAAAAGATATTAATTGGTTCTCAGTCAAAGAAAAGTTAGAGAAATGGTTTTTTGTTCCAATGAAAATTATTCTTTAATTTAAAATGATTTTCTTCTTTTTGAAGATATTTTTTATTAAATGAAAAAAATTACGTTAAATAAACAGGTTCTTCATTTCAAAACAAATATTAATAATGTAAGACAGTATTAAATCAAGAAGTTAACACATTTTATCGCATTTTATTCGCTTACTCCTCATATATGCAATTTGAAAAAAGTTCGATTTCAACTTTTTTTAAATGTCAAGTTCAACTGTTAACTTTTTAAATTATTAGATCATTCAGTTAACAACGCGTTATTCTAAATTCTTTTACTTAAAAATGTGTTCCATTTTTGGTCTTCCTTTTTAAGCTTACATTTTCAATATTTCAAGAATTTTAAAATGCAGTTTTGAAGTCTTAAACAACTCAAAATTAGAAACGTTTGAAATTGAAATTTTGTATAAAAAACGTTTTATGTTTATCACCTGTAAGTATAAATTATTTAATGATTTGTTTATGCAACTGCAGGTTGAGTATTTTAAATTAAACAAAAACTGATTTTACAAGACGATTCGGAATCTGTTGAAAATAAAACAATTTATAGATGTTAACGTTAAAAATTGAACTGTTTCAATTCGAAAGCCATTAGTACTTAAACAAAATGTAAACGTCCAATTGAAACATTATAAAGTTTTTTTAATTATCAAATAATTTTAAATTAATAGATTCATAATCAAACGCTTTTATCCAATTTCAAATCCTATTCAAATATTGTTTCAGTCGAAGATATTCCATTTTATCCCGTACAATTTGAAATCTTTTATTTTAAAAAGGTCGTGGCTACGGGTACAAAATTTTAAGGTACGAATAACCGCATTTTTTCGTTTACAAATAGCCAGAGTTTTTCGGTACGCTTGAATCGTTAAAATTTCAGAGTGCTAAATTTGAACTTTGAATGTTACAATTTTAATTATTCCCTTTTAAAAATTTGTTATTTGTTATCTAAGTTTTAGAATTTTGATGCCCAAATAACAATTGAACCATTAATAATTGAATACGACTTAAAATAGAAATAATTTATCTTCTAATTGAACTACTCTTCAATTTTCAAAGTTTACAATTTAGAAGAGTGCCACGTTGAGTGGTTTCATTTGCAGTTGAGTTTTGAGTACTTCAAATGAACAATTTTTCAGCTTTTAGAGGGCGAATTTTTAAATTTCAAAGAGAAAAATTTGTTGGGATCGGAAAATAACTGGGATTTTTTCCTCTACTGTAGCGGCCACCCTGCTATTTCAAATAGTGGATTTAAATAAATTCTTAACAAAAGGTGTCTGAAAAGAAAATAGAGTCTATGATATAAAAAAGTTTCTTTAGACCACCTTTAGACGAAAAATCTACTTTGGAGTCCGTCTGAGGTCCAGATATTCAAAAATTCAGATATCTTCCAAACTAGTGGTTTATAGTTCACAAAGGTTGTTATTTCAAAACTGAGGTATAATCGGGATTTACATCCGTTCACTGGACTCTTTTTAATTCAGAAATAAATCATTTCTGTACAATTCTCTATTATCAATAAATTTAATTAAAACATATTATGATTTTCATAATTGTTTGAAATTGAATAGGAAAAGTTTCATGAGGCTATTTCGAATTATTATGAATGGAGTTTATCGTCTCAAAATTTTTTTGAATTTGGCAAATGAATAACACTCTAATGGTTTAATCTCAATTTGGTCTAAACAACTTTTGATACGCATTTCCCTTCAATTTTTGAAAAACATCCACCCATAGCTTTTCACTGTGACGGAAGTGTCAAACGGGGTAATTTCGGACAGTGGGGTAAATTATGACATTCCTAAATTGATAGTTTAAATTACTTAAGGGGGGTTTGACCAGAAGCTAGAACTATTTAAAGTCTTAATAAAGCCTCAACTGGTTCTGGATGCTGGTTAAAACTCCCTTAAGTAATTTAAATTATAAATATAGGAATGTCCGAATTTACCCCACAAGTCCGAAATTACCCTGTTTGAAGGTACCAGTGTTTACACATCACTTGTCCGCAATTAATATCGCGAGATCAAATTGAAAAGGCGATGTGATTTGTATTATATGTAATATACTCTTACTCGTTATAGACTATTTATTACAATTAACCACAGCTCGTTTCGATAAAACCGTAATCAGGTACACAAATTAACGGTCTCAGATTATACACAATTTCACTCTCGAGTTAAATTTTGCTCGAATTTAAAAATAGACATAATTATTCGATAAATAGTCGATACTTAATCGGAATCCACAATTACCCGAAGTTCACGGTTGACGATGACCTTCTCTTACAATTAATTTCAGAGTTTAGGGAGTCACTCAATAAAAAACAATATTAGAGTCTTTTATCAAATATTATTCGAATTCTTTGAAATTCGCTTTCCAAATTTTTTATTTTCTATAAATTGAAATGATTTCAGATTACAAGACTAGTTTGTAGAGAGTTGCTCCCCAACACTGATCAAATTTTCCTTGATTCTTAAAAAATGAAACGAAATTTGTCGAATGGATAAGAATTCAACTTTTTTAAATTGATATCACATGACTGAAGTGCAAGTAGAAATTAGACTAACGGTCATGACAAATTAAACTGCAATGGAACAGATCCGTCCGCGTGCGTTTCCTTATTTATAGCTCGACCAAAAGTAGGCTATGACTACTTCCTGAAAATTGTTAATTCAATAAGCACGTTCGTCATCTTACTATTCACAAACACAAACCACTTTGCCATTTAATACAAGCATTATGCAGCGTTGTCCGAATTCTCTGCAACGGTGTCCAAATTCTCTCGTGAGATATTTAGGGTGGCCACTCAAGACTCAGAACAAAATTACTGATATTTCACGATTTTCAACATCTGAATTAAATGTTTATTCTAAAATCCAAGCCTTCAAAACTAAGCAATTTATAATTTAAACTATTAAATAAAGAATTTCTGAACAATTCCGAATTTTGTTTGAAGATGCGCATTCCAACCATTCTCGGGAAAAACGGGTTTGAAAAAATCCACGCGCGTGACATGAACCGCGATACAGAGTTTTTCAACTCCCGATTAGATCAGGCGGAAGCGCTCCGAGTTTGTAACCGGAAAGTCCGGGTTCAATTTCTGGTGCCGGCATTTCTTGTCAGTTTTTTGTCATACAAATATCTTTTATTACAGTTGACTACTGAATTTATTCATATTAAAAGACTCATTTTTACCAATTTTTTTCATATGAAAAAATTGTTTTTTTCTACCTTTATCACTTCCGAAGCCAATATTTCAAGGATAAGCGACATCCTTGAAAAATTCTTATTCCTTGTGCAATTTTTAGTTCACAAACATAATAATTATAATAGTTAATGTCTTTATTTTCATTCTATTTCTATATCATTTTATTTTACTATTTCTTTACGTTTAAATATTTATTTTATTCGTATTATGCTATTTTTATATATTTTATTTTTATCCAAGATACAAATATTCCATAGAGTGAATGAAAACAAAATTGGCAAAAAATTCCGGCAGCAAGAATCGAGCCCGGACTTTCTGGTTACAAACTCGGGGCATTATCACTCGATCTAACCAGGAGTTGGCTGAAAAAACGCATCTTATTACTTTACAATATTAAAAGTTTTTTATTTTTCTGTATGGACGCAATGTTAAATAAAGGCAGGAGAGGTCGAAATGAAAAATAATAGCGTGACGTCGCGTCGTTTATGTACGACTCCATATTATAAAATTTCACAATTTCAAATTAAAACCTTGAAGTTAATTAAGTTTTTGAAGTTGAATAATTTTAATCCTATTACCTTATAAATTAGATAGTATTAGCAGATGAATCATTCTACAGTATACGATTTCAAAACATTAGCCTTCAAACTTTGAATTAATTCAAACTCGATACTTTCAAAATTAGACAACCTCCAAATGAAAAATATTTAAAGTTGTACAATTACAAAGTAGAAGTCATCAAAATTGAGCAATTTTGATTTCAAACAGAAATATTCCAAATTGTTTTGAATTGGACATTTTTAGTTTAATCCAAACTAAACCGTTTAAAATTGAAAAATTGTAAATTTTGCACATTCAAAATTCGACAGATTGAAAAAAACACTATAAACTGTACAAATATTAAGACTTTCAATTCGGAATATTCAAGATTCATAGATTAAACTTTGAAATTCTCTCATTTACAAATTTACGGTATAAAACTGTACAATTTTGAACAATTACAAATTTTAAATTGGACAGTTTTTAATGCTCTAATTAAAAATTGTACGAATTTTCAATTACGGCGCTTCCATTATACAACTAAATTCTCGAAATATCAAACATAATCTATAAGATTTTGAATGTCGAATATTTATAATTGTTAGAAATTTGTTCATTTTTAAGGGCTGCTAATTTTAAATTATCTTAGTTAAATTATTTCAATCTGAATTTATCCAATTTTGATCGTTCTGAAATAATAATAATTAGAGTATGAAAAAGCTGTAATTTCTAACTGTACAATTTGGGAACGATTTAAATTTGAAATTAAAACTTTCATTAAAAAATTAATTTGTGGAATACAAAAAAGTTTAATTTTCTCAATATGAAACATACCCAGTTATCAGGACTATCCTGTTTTTGGGTAATAAATTTAATAAATGAAAAAAATACATAACTTTGTAAAATATATGACAGTTTAATTCAAAATAATTGCTGAATTTCAATTGCTATAAATTTTGCATCTAATTTATCAAGTTTCGACCTAAAATTATTCAATTTTGAATGATTTTAATTCAAGCCATATTTTGAAAAGGTACCTGAAAGTAATTTTTTCAAAGCGGCCATACAAGCATTTAAAATGCAATTTTTTAACGTTCCGAATTAAACATTCAAAATTTAGTGACTTAAAAATTAAAACTGTCGAATCTATGCCTGTGAAATCAACAGATTTTACAATTAAGATTTGAAACTCAAACATCTCAAATTAAAAGTGTTCATAACTATAAAATGTTTAATTACAATCGTCGCCATTTTAAAGAATTTCAAAACCAACTCATTCAATCTCTCTTTTTTTTATGGCATCAAGTGACATTTTAAGTGATTAGATGGGATTAAAAAAATTTCCTGTCGAAAAATAAATTCACTATTTATTTATTCACTACACTATTTACTCGATATTGACGTTTTATTTTAATCAAAGATTTAAAAAAAAGTATTTATTACGTTATTTTTGGTATAAAATTAGTTTCTTGATAATTAGTTTTGGTATGAAATGTATTTAAAAATAGATGCTTTTGAATGAATGTTTAAATAATTTTTATAAACAAATTCACAGTTTGTATATTTTTCAACGAATATGCTCAATTTTTGTACGAAATCAACTAAGAATGTCTTTCCGATGACTCTTTGTTATGAGACATTAAAAACGTATAAAAAATTTAATTATTTTAACAATTTTCATAAACAAATTCAGAGTTTGGCTTTTTCAACGAATAGGTTCAGTTATTTACGGAATCAACTAAGAATGCCTTTTCGATAAGTCTTTGTTAAAATACGTTACAAATTTACAAGAATTATTAATGATTTAGGCAATTTTCATAAACAAATGTAGAGTTTAGCTATTTTTTAACTTATGGGGTCAATTTTTTACGTAATCAACTAAAAATGTCTTTGCGTTGACTTTTCGCTATGATACTTTCCAAATTGACGACAATTGTTGATTACTTGAACTTTACTTTAACTTCGTAAACAAGCCTGTTCTTTGAAAAATAGCCAAACTGTACATTTGTTTATAAAATTCGTTTAAATAAATGCCAAATAGCATCCTTTTTTAATTAATCGTAATGAAATATTAATTTCTCTCACATTTCACACCAAAACTCTAGATTTGAATCAGCTAAACATTGCCAATCCCGAAAAAAACTTTTATTCATTAATTTGTTTATAAGACAATACAATTATTTCTAGATAGACTTAGCACAGATATAAGACCTTGGTTGATCAATCTGAAACCCTTAGACAAAATGGTACTTCTGAAAACTTAAAAAAAAAGTCATTTTTGTTATTAAATAAAAAAAATACCAAATTTTTGTACAAAAAATCCAAACACAATATTCATTTCAAGTTTTTAAAATCTGGCATTTAAAAGAAAAACATCCAAGTCGAATGAATATAGTGTAGGCTAAAAGTTGATTTGTCCACAGCAACTTTTTTTGCCCAACTGCGACTGTCAGGCAGAGACCTTTTCTTTATTACATTTTCTTCATCAAAGTTAAAGTTTACTGAACAGTTTAGTAAATCTAGCTTGAAATAGACTGCAATAAAATTTTCAGAGTACTCTGAACCTCATGAAATTTGTGAAATACGTCTGCTAAAGTGGCACAAAGATGGACTAAGTACGATAAACCAGCTGCATGAATGCGTGTATACTGGCGAGAAACTTCAGGAACGAATTCTATAGACTTTTATTTATACCTTCGTGAAACATCCTGTACACATAATACTTGTCATGGTAAAAGTTTCTTCATTTATATTCATAGCCATTACTTTTTTTATTGGACTGGATGAAAATGAATGGACTTTTGCCAATAGCAGGAGTAAGCACAATCGCATTCTCCAATGAAAATTTTCAACTCCCATTCAAAACTGTACTAAAATCATTTTTGTAGTATTTATTTTACGTAGGATTTAACTTTACACTCGTTACTAAGCAATTTTCGCGAAATTTCAAACATGACAAAAATGTAATATATTTTTGTACATCACAATATCATCACCCTTTTTTAGTAGACATTTTTTTATTAAATTATTATTTGTGGTGTTTGAAACTTCGTAAAAGATGTCATTTCCCTTTTTTTTTACGAGATCAGAAAAGACTTTTATAAATATACGGATGTGCCGAGATAAAAAAGAAATTGAAAGAAAGAGAATCTTTTGTCCTTTTCTTCCTTTCATTAAATCAAATAAATTCCAATTGGATGTCGTTAGTTCCATAATGCCCTCCTTATGACTCAACAGTGACTCATAAAAGGTGACGTCTTTCCAAAAAAAAAATTCGTAACAAATTTACCGTAAAGTAGAACAGTAGAGGATAGTCCAAAATTCTGAGTCTTGTCCACTATTTGATATTAAATGTCAAGGTAACTAAGAAGAAAAAAAAGCGAAATCACTGGACATATTTTATAAAATAATATTGAGATATCTTCATCCCCTTCGTCGATCAAGAAATATTGTATAGTTCTAATATTCTGCAGTATTTTAATTTACAAAAATTCACTTAGGTATGCAACAATTCATTTTTATGCTCTAAATAATTGTTCATTATACTACTTTTATTTGATGTTACTCGTTATGTTACTAGAATTCTATTTAAATTTCGTTGAACACCCTTGAATAAATTTTAAATTAACTTCAATCCAGCATTCAATTAAAATTGAATTTACTGCACTTGAGTTGTTTTCGAATTCACATGAATTTCCTAGAATTCAATTTTAGTTTTACTATAAGGCACTTGAAATTTTAATGAATCGAATTTTAATTTTCTAGAAATCACATGAATTTGTGATACAATTGAATTTTAAAACACAAGAATTTAATTTGAATTCAAATGATTACAATTGAAGGAAATATAAATACACCTGAATTGATAAGTCACTTCAATTTACTTCAAATTCCCTTAAATTGATTTAAATGTTCCAAAATTAGGGGTACTTGAATTTAGAATGCACTTGATTTTACTTGAAATTTATTTGATTTCAATTAAAATTCACTTGTATTCACTTTAAAATCGGTTAACTTCAGTTTGCACCCCTTGGAAAATACTTGAGTGCATAATTTACTTGAAATTGAATTCAATTAATTTACATGCACTTTAAAGATACTTAACTTCATAATTCGCATTATTTTACTTGAGTTATTTGAAATACTTGAATTTCACTTGAATTAGTAGTATTTTCTTAAATTCATTTGGAATTCAGTCATATTGAATACCATGAAATTTGAATTAAAAATCTAATTCACTTGAAATTCAGGTGTATTTACTTAAATGGACTTGAAATTTACGTGAATCCTGGAATTCACTTAAATTCACGTAAAATTACTTGAATAGATTTTAATTCACTTGAGTTGACTTGAAATTCACTTATTTGCTCTCGAAATTCACTTAATTGCTTTCGAAATTCAAATAAATGTACTTCAGTTGACTTGAAATTAACTTAAATTGACTCTAATTTTTTTTTAAGTCGCTCGAATGTACTGGAATTTACCTTAAATTCAGTCAATTATATTCTGCAAGAATTTAATTAAATTAATTTTTAATTCTCGACTAATTGAATTGAAAGTTTACGACATAGTCAAAATTCGGTCACTCAGACCTGTCCACAGTGGTCAAAATCTGGAATTTACTATTCAGAATCATATACAGGCTCTATTTCTGGACGATTTTTGATTTTGTTTTTTAGAAACGTTTATCATTAAATTCTTAAAAATTCGGCTAGCTTGGATTTTGCAATTTCCTTTTATGTGCAATAATATTTAAACAAATAAAGTAACAAAGTTAGCATTTTCGATAATATGATTTTTTATCTTTTAAAAAAATTCCGAAATAAACTCACAATTGGTCGTCAATATTGCACCTAAACTCTTATAATATAAATAATTCTATTAATATTTAACTTCACCATTAAAAATAATGATTATAACAAAATTCTTTATTATGGTGCTTAACTGGTAAAAACATTAATTTTTCATATAAAATTTGTTATATTGACTGCTAGATCGAAGTAAACTAACAAATTATTACCATACCTCAACAATTTCTATTGTGATAAACAATTTTATCAACAATTATTCAATATTGGTTTTTATTTCTAGGCCACATTTCTCCTTCCCAGTGGAGTGAATTGAAACTATTTCAAAAATGCTTATCAATAGTAAAATATTGTCAAAATTAAAAAAATGCAATTGTTCATAACAACTATATTAAACAAATGTCCCAATTGTATGGTTTTTCGTAGAAAAAAGTTGTTTTTTTTTCATTAAATTTTCTTGGGAGCAAGCTTACATATATTGATATTTCATCAATATATTTTGCTACCAATTAATGGCACTGACTTGTATTACGGAATTTACCGTAAAACTAACCGGTCAACTATAGCACTAGGGCTATAGTATTACGGAATTTTCCTTAACGTTAGTCCTGAGCGAGCTGGAAAAGGGATTAGTCTTACGGAAAATTCCATAACGGTAGGTAGTTCGTTAAATTAACGATTGTTATAAACAAATTATTAGACTAATGTGCAACTATAACAGTTTTCTACATAAAAAGCTGATTTGTTCTATCAAAATGTTCGAAATACGTAGATATTGATGTGTTAACAAATAAATAAAGGTACATCAATAATCTTCAATTATAGTAACTAATAGAATAAAATAATTATGAAATTAAACGGGTTTTCGTGAAAAAAATTATTTTTCTCATAAAATCTTATTGGAAACAAACTGATATTGTAATTCAATTGATATGTTAAGCTAATAATGAAACTTACGATTGTTATAAACATATAACCAACTAAATACGTAACTGTAACAGTTTTATATATCAGTAAGTGATTTTCTCATTCTGTCTATTAAAGAACAACTTATATCATACGCAGCTATTACAGTTGCGTATTTATTAAATTATTATTTGTATATAACAATCGTAAAGTTTCAATTTTAGCCAAACATACCGTTTGAATATTAATATTAGTTATTTTTCAAGACATTTTTACGAACAAATTTTTCTTTACGAAAAACCGTTTAATTTTAGAATTTTTTTATGCTATTTGTTATCATAAATGAGAATTTATTTTATCTTCATTCATTTGTTAAAGTATCATTATCTACGAATTTCGAACATTTAGAAAGAAAAAAGCACCATTTTATGTAGAAAATTGTTATAGTTGCATATTTGTGTAATAATAAAACCGGAACATTTGTTTAATATATTTGTTATAACAAATTAAATGTATATAATTTTAATCAAATTTTTCAGTTGAAAATAATCACTGAAACAGTTTAAATTTTGTTCAATGAGAATAAGAAGTGTGGCCTAGACATAAAAACCAAAATTAAATAACTGTTGATAAAATTGTTTATAACAATAGAAATTGTTGACGCATGGTGATTTTGTAAAAGGATATATCTATCAACTTTTCAGTCAATCTAACATAATTAATTTAGATATTAATAGAATTATTTACGTTATATAAGTGGAGATATATAAATACTGACCAATAGTGAGTTTATTTTGGCATTTTGTTTTGAAGATAAATAGTCATATTGTTGAAAATTCTCACTTTGTCACTTTATTTATTTAAATATTATTTCACACAAAAATAAATTGAAAAATGCAAGCTAGACGAGTTTCTGAAAATTTAATGCTGAGCTTTTGTAAAAGAAGAACCTTCAAATCCTTCAAGAAATAGAGCCTGTAGTGTAGAGGATTATGAATAGTATATTCTGGGTTTTGACCACAGAATAAAACTAAATATTCGAATTCTCAATATATTCCCCGATTATAAATTCACAAGAATTTTAGAACTATGTATATTAAAACATAAAGCCAAGAGGATGCAGTATCTAAAAAAATAAGATTTATTTATGAAGTTAAATATACGATGGCCTATAAAACGTAATTTAAACTTTGCCTTAAAATTTATTGGTGTTATACCTTTTGATATTGTATCTTCTTTATCTTTTTATTGGGAGATATCGACTTTCTATCAATTTTAACATGACTGTTGCACATCTTCGAAGGAAGGGGATGCGAGAAGTCAGAAGAACAAGAATGCGGTGATTTTTAAAGCCTTCCCAGGTAGGATCCCGCTGAGAAGGCTTGAGCCCTATAAACTATAAAGAAACATCGATTTTCTCGCACGGTGTAATAAAAATAACAATAGAAATGAAGGTGCGATAAGATAAGTTATAAGAATGACAAACTCGATGTAAGATATAGCACTCGATCTAAGCTCTCTTATATGAGCAGCGTTTGGACTGTGATATTAAAATATGAACGCGCTATGACTTGTTTTCCATACATATTTAATATTAATAATATACTGTAACTGTACTTTCATCGCAATATCATTTCAAAAGTGAATAATGACGCGACGCGGCCTTACCCACACATTGTACAAAAATTAATTGCGACTCAATTGAGCGAGGCAAGTTTTTCCATTTTTCAATTTTATTTTTATTTTTAAACCCATCTTGAATGCCACTCGATATCACACAGACACTCGCTGTACTTTGCAAGGAATGTGTCTTTGCGCAATTAATTTTTTTACTCCATCGACTAATTTTATCACGCAGTGTTTTATAGCCATATAGTAAATGTAATTGTACCTATACACACACTTATGTATCGCGCACGCATTTAGTAATTTATTTAAATTCATATATTAAACAAGCGAAACAATCCTTGTGAGTAGACGTTAAGAACAGTAATTATTTGCGTATTTGTACTGTAAATGAAACAATGACACGTTTGATAAATTAATGCACAGAAAGTTGTATAAAGTCTTGTACTGATATTTAGGTACTAGTAAAAATGCTTCATGTTGCACCTTAAAATTGTTCTTCTTTTATTCAAAGTTAACTTTCCCTATTATCCTCAGCGTACATATTTTAAAATAAAATTACAGTTTTTAGATTTTGAGTTATAATAGATTTTATAATTTGTTGAATAAACAATTTATTAATTAATTCTTTTCTTTAACTTAATGAGCTATTTTTTAATAAATTTGTAGCGTATTATATGGGGCACAAAAAATCAATTCTCGTGAAAAGTATCTGAATTATACTTCTTAAAATTTGAATTTTACAATTCTGATGATCTCGTTTAAAGGAAAAAAGATTATTTTTCTTGGGAAAAAGATCCAATAAAAATTGTCCTGATTTAATTTTTAATCAAAATAAATTATTATCAAATATAGTTATTTGTCTATACAATTTTTCGTTTGCACAATTTTTTTTTAAGTATGACCCTTTAAACTTTTTTTTTTATTATTGAATGAGAAAATAAGCGCTTCATTAAAAACGTATCTCTTTCAGAAATTTGGTAATATGCAATAAAAAAGGTCCTTCGAGAACAAAATTTTGTGAATAATCAGTTTTTTATATTTAAAATTTTTTCCATGGTGTATTAATTTATCAGTTTTTTAAGCTGACTTCTTTTTTAAACTAATATACTAATACTAATTACAGATATATGACCTGGAACAATCACATTCTCATCGTTAAAAAGATCGAATTTGTTATTTAATTGTTTTTTTAAAAATGAAATTATTGAAAAAGATTTTTTTTATCAATAAAAAAAGCAATTAGGTATTTTTTGCAAACCTGCCTATTGCATTTAGTGTCTTATGAAGCCATTGGAAATTTAAAGGTTAAAAATTGTACAATATTACAATCAAAAAAATTAATCAAAGTAGGCGCCAATGACCTCAAACAAGGGTTTTGTAGCCTATTAAGACGTTAATTAAGTCGTTCAAATCTCCCTTCTCCTCGTATCATTCCCCTCATTCCTCACTTCTGTCCTATTCTGTCCTATCAGATCCTATCCTATTCGATCATATCTTATCATACCTTTCACTCCCCTCCACTCACACAATACTCCCCTCCATCTACTTATCCCATTCCATCCCCTACCCCACTTCACTCCCTTCCACAACCGCTTACAACACTTTTTCTTCCCTACTCCCCTCTCGACCTACTACTCCTCTCATACCAGCCTTCATAAACCCATCTGTTGCCCTTCCTACTTCAGCACACCCTCTTCATTACTTCCCCCCCTGAAATATGTGGGCTTTCTTCACTTCTTCTCCTCCACTATATCCTTTCCCCACTTCCCATTCTTTCTTGACACTCCTCTACATTTCCTCTCCTCATTCCTCCTACTTCCCCTCTCCACACACCACCCTCCCACAACAACCTTCCCCGCTCACTGCCTCCGCAGCCCACCCAATGCTTCCCCTTCCACTCTTCCAACACTTTCCAAAATCTAATTTCAAATCCCAGAAAAAAAGTACGACGGCCGATTTTCGCCCGAGGCTGCGAAACCCTAAAAGTAAGTAAACCATTTTGAATTTGAAGCATTTAAAAAGAAACAATTGCAAAATTAAAGAATATGAATTGTAAACGTTCACAATTGAAAGATTTAAAATTTCAAATGGAAATGCATTAAATTCGCAATTGATTATCACAGCCACACAAAAAAATCTTTTTCCGGGTCTGGAGGTCAGACCATGTTTACTATATGTTTTTGGGGTCGCTGAATCCAAATCCAAGGTCTAAAAAATCCCAGCACGTCAGGGTTCTGACATAACCTCAAAAACCCTCGTAAAATTTATTTTTCGAGTCCGGGGATCAGACCATGTTTATTATATGTTTTTGGGCTCGCTGAATGCGAATCCGAGGTCCAAAAAATCCCAGCAAGTCAGGGTTTTTATATAACCTCAAAAAACCTCAAAAAAAATTTTTCCCGAGTCCGGGGGCTGAGCATGTTTAATATATGTTTTTAGGGTCGCTGAATCCGAATCCGTAGTGTAAAAAACTCCAGCACGTCAGGGACGTGAAAAAGGGACGATTTTTTCAGCGACCCAAAAAACATATAATAAACATGGTCTGACCCCCGGACTCGAAAAACTAATTTTATGCGGTTTTTTGAGGTTATCTCAGAACCCTGATGTGCTGGGGTTTTTTGGACCTCTCATTCGGATTCAGCGACCCCAAAAACATATAGTAAGCATGGTCTGACCTCCAGACCCGAAAAAAGATTTTTTGTTGTGTGGCTGTGTTATAAATGTTTTTAAACAACAATTTTGTTGCATATTAAACGTTTTCAATATTAATTGTCGTTCTTTTTTTTAATGAATATTTGAAACTTGTTCTTCGGAAAAATCAAACTTGATGATACAATTCAATAATGCGTCAAAATATTTGTTCATTATTTTACATACGAACAAATGATTTCAGTTTAAAGCATTTTTATCAATGAATAAATTTACACTTAAATCATTGAAACTTTATTCAAATTCTGAAAGCTTTCAAATTTTTAAATAAAATATTTTAAAATCAAACGAATAACTCGAATTCAAATTTTTCTGATTTAAATACCTTGGAACTTGAATCTCTTGAAATTAGAGAGTTACAAATTCGAATGGGGTTTCAAATCAAATACATTAAAATTTATCTGCTTTATAATTGGAATAATTGCAAGTTTAAATTTTTTATTCTACATTTCTAATTAAAATTTATTAAGATTTTAAAAAATTGAAAACATTGAAATACATTGAATACATTAAAAAAAAATTTAATCATTTGTCGTTCTTTCGTAATTGAAAAATTTGGGTGTCACACAAAAAATACATAACGCCTCCAAGAGGGAGGAGGGGGTTTACTTCAAGCTTTATACATTTACTATAGAAAAAAACCTTCGCTTTCCCTCCCTTCCCCCACATTTCCCCTCACTTCCTCTACACCCCTCATTTCCCCTCACTTTCCCTAGATCCGCTCTCCTCACTTTCTCTACTTACCCTCCCCTCATTTCCCATTACTTACCTTACCCTCATTTCCCATCATGACCCTTCTACCCTCACAACATTTACCCTTACTTCCCCTACTCCCCCCACTAATTTCCTCTACTTACCTCCCATCATTTCCTCTCATTTCCCCTCCCGATATCACCCCTATCTCCCCTCCTTACTCCTACTTCACCCCCCATTACAAGTTGTGAGTTAAGAGTTCCCCTCACTTCCCCTTCTTGCCAAAAAGTACGAAGGACGGACGGACGGACTCCCGACCGAAACTATAAGAGTTTATGCCCGTGGCTACGAAACCCTTAAAATAATCTCATTAAAAAAAGAGTCCTTTTCGATTTTAATCCACTTATCAGAATAATTTCAATTCGTCCATTTCTACTCCTATTTTTTACATTGAAAATAAAAAAAGGGAATCATTACTATTTGTTTAAAAGTGTGTCAATGTCAAGTATACAATGACATTGAAATTCCTGGTACTGATCTGCCACTGCTGTAATAATTGGTGTGGTCACCTCAGAGAAAATAGCAGGTCGAATATTTAACTGGATGAATCACAGTGCCCCATTGATTGGATTATCTACTGAAACGTACTTGAAATATCCGTGAAGTACATTGTCAAGTGTATTTTTCATAAAGGGCAATCACGCCAATTGCTATTTGACACATGAGTATTAGTCGGAGTGGGAAAATTCATATTGTTCGTTGTGATGATAAGAGATACGATATTCTGTCTCACATTTACCAGACTATACGTGTCTATTATAATCCATATTTTCCCTTTGCTTATCTGCAATTTTTTCTGTCTATCTAGAATAGACTTCGTTAAGCTATTTATGGAGACGTTTTCATCTGTATAATTGGAGACAAGTCTAAAATATAATTGTGAATTATAGCTCTGGGGGGTCAAGAATTTGAAGATAAAGGTCTTGTCTTGAGAAGCCTTACCAAATTAAATGATAAGTCATTTTATCTTATTCATATGTTTTTGAGTGGGTGAGCATGTTTGCTTCAAGAAATGTTCCAGAAAATTATTTTAATTGCGCAAGTAATTTCAAAGTTATTTAATCTAAAATTGATGAATTGGTACAAACATACATATAGATAAAGTTTCATCTGATTGAAACTTGACTTTCAATAGAGATGTAAGATTCGATAAATTTTTTTAAATAATAAAATCATTTAATAAATAAAAAATTATAAGAGTTCACGAAATAGTTGAACAATGTTCAAGTGATGTAACTATAAATAGATCAGAGTTAATTAAAAAAATTAATTAAACTTCAACTAAATAATTATATTATGTATATTTCAAATTTCTTTGCATAATAAAGAAAGTACAAACTTAAAATTAAATAGTATAATAGACTATTTATTTCAAAATTGATTAATTAACTTTTAATCTTTCTGAGGTAAGGTCATGAAAACTTACTATTCAAAATAGTTTGGTTTCAAATTTCAATCGTTCTAAATTTAATGACAATTACAATTTTTAAAAAAGTAGTGGAACGATATGTCTGGAAAATCTCGCAATCATTGTTGTTGAGAACGTGATTGACTTTGCATTACTTGAAGATGTTAACTTATATCAATTTGAAAATTTAAATCTAGAAGTAATCCCTTTTAATAAGAAAATCTTAGAAAACTTTTTTAAATTGAAAAACATGGGTGGTTTTTAAGACTGCTAGGCAGTTAAATAAAAAATTTCAAATGATCTAATAAAAAATTATTACGTTTTATGTTAGTCCTTTTCACTGGAAATTAGTATTTCTAAAGAAGAATTTTAATGTAAAACCATAAAACTATCCACAACAATTTAAGGTTGTCTCAAAGTTTGTCACCGGAAATTGGTATTTTTAAACGAAATTCATTAAACAAAAGTCATCAACAAGATTGCAATTTTAGGTTGTATATGTCTTTTTCACTGGCAAATTGGTATTTTTATTAAAAAATTATCAGATTTCAAAGCTACAAAATCTTTTAACCATTTTCGATTTTCTGTTACTTTAGCATTTTTTACTGGAAATTGGCATATCCTATTGTGTCGAGATTGAAATACCAATTTCTAAGTTACTATTTCAGCTACCTAACAATTGCTAGATTACCAAAATTAGAAATACCAAATTAAACATGCCAATTTTGTCGAAAATTTGTATTTTTAATCAAAAATGATTAGATTTCAAAGAATATTTACAATTTTTCAACAACTTTAGGTTATGTTGGCGTATTTCACTTGAAATTAATATTATAATGAAAAATCATTAGATTTAAATCCAACGACTTTTGTTTGAAATTATAAAACCTCCAATCTTGAACAATTTCGAATTGTGATGTTTTTCGTCAGAAATTGACATTTTTATTCAGAAATCATTCCATTTAAAAAAAGATTAACAATTTTAGAACAATTTTGGATTATTTTACTGTTTTTTAGTGAAAACATTTTTTTAAATAAAATCTTTTACAATACCCTAAAATATTATAAATCCTTTAAAATCGATTGAAACTTTAAAGCCTTTGAAAATTCCTTAGAATTTAAAAAAAATACGCTAAACGCTTTTAATTCCTCTTAAATCCTTTGAAATTATTAAAATCTATTGAAAATTTCTTGTAATCTTTAAAAATACTCAAACATATTTAAAATCCTTCAAAATCCCTTGGAATTTTATGGAAATCTAATTGAGGTTCCTTAAAATCGTTTAAAATACTCTAAAATATTTCAAATCCTTTGAAATTTTTTGAGACCCTGTTGAAATTTTTTAATCGCTTGAAAATTGGTATTTTTAATTTTAAAAAAATCATCAGATTCGATTTATTGAATTGATTCTAATTGACTGAATTTCAAAGATTAACATTTTTGAAGAAGTACAGGTTGTATTGGTTTGAAACCGGTATAGATGAAAAAAATTTCATAGAATATTTACAATATCCGAAAAATTTCAGTTTATGTTAACATTTTTCACGGGAAATTGGTGATTTTAAGCAAAAAAACATTACGTTCTAAATAAGACTTATCATTTTAAACCAATTTTATGTTAGTTTTGTCAACGAAAATTGTTACATATATTTAATAAAAATAAAGATTTGAAAAAATCATCACAACATTTGTACGATAACATGTTATATTAGTTTTTTTACAGGAAACCTGTTATTTTATACAAAAATACAATGACATATTCCCAGAATAAAAAAATAAAAAAATTTGGAACAATTTGAAGTTAAGATACCAAATTTCATCAATAATTATAAAAAATACTGTCCTTGCTTTTCATTTTTATTATTTTACATAATAGATATTATAAAATTTAACAATTTGGTATCAATATCAAATTTATATTTTAATTTAAAAATTGCGTGAGACTAAAACAATAATAAGCTGAGACTAAAACAATAATAAGCACGCAAACATGACATTAAAATTAAAAAGCTAGTTTTCAAATTTGAACCATCTCGATTTATTAATTTATAAAATAACAATTGTATAAATACGTAAAAATAATTGAATAAGTTTGAATTCAAGTTCTTAAAAATTTGACTAACTCTCATTGATGTGAATTACATATTTCAATCATGCAGGTGATTTCAATTAGTTCATATGATTTTCGACTATTTTCTATAATTTTATCAAAACTTGAAAGATAAATTTTTCATCCTAATTATTAACGATCAGATTTAAAAAAATTAATTAAATGAATTGAAAAGTATCTGCAATAAATAACCATAAATAAATAGATGGACAGTATATTTATTTTACTAAATAAATTTAAAGCAAAGAAACTGGAATTGCTTGGGATTTTTCTATAACGGAGAAGGCATTCATTTATTCTAAGTGAATTACATTTTTTGTTATAGTGAATGTTAACTGTAATTGCAATAGGAACAATTTAATTCAATGTATAGAATTCCTGAAAACAAAACAAGAATTCAACGATCAAATTAAATTAAAATAAATGAATAAAAATAAATAAGAAATTAAATAAATTAATTAATAAGTAATAAATAATTAATTAATTAATTAATTAAATAGATAAATTAAATTTTTTATTTTGAATTTGATTTTAATCTGATTTAAAATTCTTAAATTTCAATTTAATTCAAGTCAATTATAAATAGTATAATGTAATTTTCATCATTTGCATTCTCAAGAAAAAATATTAAAAAGCAGGGATTGACTTTACCAGCCAATATTAAAATGATTAAAATTTAAGAATTTAACATTGAATTTACATTACGAGGCTAAATTAACCAAATTTATTCATGTATTTAGACTTGCATAATACTTTATTAAATTAATAATTCTTCAAAAGGGTTTTTCATTTATTTTAATTAATTTTTTTCTGAAAAAAAGATCTCCTTTCGCTCCGCTTTCATTTATTTTTAATTTTTATTCAAAAAAAAAAAAACTAGAATTTACGATTGAAATATAAATGAAAATTGCCAGTCTGAAAAATACAAAATTATCCAATAAAACAATTTTTTTCAAAAAGTCAAAGGTTTTTGAAAAGTTACCCTCCGAAGAAAAGAAATCTACCTTTCCGACAGCGTGTTAAAAATTCCCACTTTTTCCTATAGATCGGTAAAACAGAAATGGGATCCAGTGTTCCGTACTCGTTTGTTTAGAAATACAGTCTTTTCGGGTTTTGTTCATTTATTCCCGGATTCTGAAGCAAATAAGAATCCCAGTGATGTTTTCCAAACATTTTAATAATAATCAGTAAGTGCCTTATTCTTCAAGTAAATATATCCCCAAATTAAATTACGTACTACTATTATTGATACAGATTTCCACATGAAGGCCCATCCTAACCTATAAACATGGAATTGAAAAATTATATTTTACATTCATCGGTTGATTTAGTCGATTGTGTGATCGACGAAGTTGCTTTGGAAGGTTTAGACGGAATAACCTTGGAAGGTTTGTTACTCTTTTATCTAAATTTGATGAATTTCCGAATTCTCAGAAATATTTAACCTTGCATGCACCGAAGGTTTTTGACATTTCGACAAACGATTTGCACACGTTTAACTATTATTTGTTTACAGTAAATATTAAAACAACGAAATTTTAATTACATTATACTATTATAAATCTATTAAAAGTTCTTCTTATGTAAAACATTTTCTTCGAGATTTAAGGGAATTAGATTAATTTTTTCTTATTAAAATATAAAGTTTAAAAAATAAACTTATTTTTCCCATTTAGCCATTTAACATTTTTAGCTTTAAAATCGCCTGCGTTTCATGAAGTAATATTAGTTGAAGGTGGTCCAGCATGATATGATAAACAAAAAAAATTCGATAAACAAATTATTTGTTGAAAGTGTTTTCAATAATTTTACGTTTTTTCAATTTATATTGGAAGACATTTTTATGGAAAATATATTATGATGGAGAAAATTCCTCTTAAGATTATTCTTGTTAATATTATCAACAAATTCAGGGATTTGTCGTCAGTTCTTTTAGTTAGGGACTTAATGATAATTTTAGCAAATTTCATAATTAGTTTATAAATTTTTTGATGTTAAAAATAAATTTAATAAACAAATGCATTATTCGGATATCTGTCAACAGAAAATTTCCTTTTTTTTTAATGCCATACCATTTAATTGGTAACTTCGTGATAATTTCAGCAACATTCATAACTAGTTGATTAATTTTATGGTTTTTTTAACAAATTTAATTAACAAATTCGGGCAATTTTCGATGGAAAAATTCGGGTTTTTTTCAATGTCAGTCCTTTCAATTGGGAATTCCATGCTAATTTCATCAACACTCATACTTAGTTGATAAACTGTATGATTTTTTTAAAACAAATTTAAGAAATGCATTATTTGGGCATTTGTCGATGACAAAATTTGTTTTTCTCAGTGTCAGTCTATTCAATTGGGAACTCTGATTATTTCAGCAACATTCATGATTATTTGATAAATTGCATGATTTTTTTAAAACAAATTTAAGAGACAAATTATTTTACTTTTCCGTCGACAGGTGTCCGAATAATATTACTCCATAAAACGTAGGCGATTGCAACAAATTTCCGATTATTGACGAGCACCGGAAATGTCAAATAGAAAAAATGGCCATTTTTCGTCATATTTGTTTATTCATAAAAAGAAATTGAAAAAATAAATCAAAACTCAGACTCGACAACTCTCAACTAATTAATAAAAAAGAACATTAATTCAAATGAAAAAGTTTTAAACGTCACAAAAAAAAAATTTCTACCATGTTTTTTGCAATTGAACTTTTTCTTACTATCGCTTCTTACCAATTTTTGAAAAATGGTTGAATTTGAATAATTGATGGTTTATTTTTTCGGGAACACAATTAGGAACACTACTGTTAACAATTTTAAAAGTAAATTAAAAAAAATTGTATTCAAGAAGATCAAAGGTTGAAAATTAGATAAACAACAGAATTAAAAAATGTTTATATTTGACTTTTAAATTTTTTTTAACTTTTTTAGATAGATTTTGATTCCTTATTCTCATCAAATTTTTCTACTTAAATGTGAACTGAATTAGCAGAACCCAATAAGAAAATCTAACTATTTTTGGTTGAAAATTCATTCTTTTTGGTTAAAAAGTCTACTATTACATTCTTGGTTGAGAATTCATCTTTTCTTATTGACTAATATATTATTTGGTTCAAAGTTTTTTTTTGTTTTTTGGAAATTCAAACATTTTGCTAAGTTGTCCTTTTTGGTTGAAAATTCAACCATATTACTAAGTCATCCTTTTTGGTTAAAAATTCAAGCATATTGCTAAGTCATCCTTTTTGGTTAAAATATTTAACTATTTTGTAGAAAACTCAACTATTTGGTTGAAAATTAATATTTTTATCTAAAATTTTTATTCTTGTGTTGAAAATTCAACAGTTTTGTAGAAAATTCGCCTTTTTGGCATAAAAGTTCACCAATTTGGTTGACAGTTTGTTTTTCATTCTTGACTGAAAAATCTGTTTTAATTGAAAAATCAATTATTTTGTTGAAAAATCGTCAATTTGGTTGGATTTTTTTTACTTTCTTGACTGAAAATCCGTCTTTTTGGCTTAAAAATAAATTTTTTTGGTTGAAGATTTATCATTTTAGTTTAAAATTCATCTCTTTGGTTGAAAATGTAACTATTTTGTTGTACATTCATCTTTCTGGTTTAGAATTCAGCTTGACGCGTTTAGAATGAAATTTAATATAGTACAAACATTCATTTTATGTACAAGTATTTTTCCCCTATTTTCATGAACAATCTTCTTATTTCTCCTGTTTTAGAGCATTTCGGCCTATGAAGCCTATTACCTCTATGAAGATGTTTTTGATTTTCAACTACAGAATTGATTTATCTTCTGACTTAGTTTCCCGATTGAATCGTTAGCGATTTCTTCGCTGTCGACGATATCCTTCAAATCTACAAAATTATCAAATAAATTGTTCAGGAAATATTTTAAATTTGTATCATCAAAATGAATCTCTTTCAAAGCGTCTTGTTTACTAATGTCTTGAATTTCTGTTTATAATTCTTAAGAAATTAATCGAAATCTTGTAAAGAAAGAGGAAATTGTTCTAGGGGCTTTTTCAATATTAATGTGAAAAAAGTGGTATGGACTGTGATCCCTGTAATAATAATACTAAACTTTTTTCAGCACTATGGCAGCGTTTAGCCATTCGATTTCACGAAAACCAGCCATTGGCGGATTCGTTTATGGAGCAGGTCTGGTCGATTTGTGCGAATGTCAAAGGATTTTCATTTTTCGAATTAAGGAAAGCAAGAGAAAAACTGATTGTTTTCGACCGTTTCGAATTGTTGAATGATGACGAACCAAAGAAAGCAGTAAGCATAGACGAATTTCAATTCTGTCAATGACAGCTATCTTTTCTGCAATTTCAGGATTGCTACAGGTCAGGGAATTACAGAAAGTCAGGGAATTTAAAATTGGTCAGATAATTTTATTATTTTGTTAAAAAGTTATTCTTTTTGGTTCAAAATTCGTCTTTATGGGTTGAAAATTCATCTATTTTGAGAAAAAATTGCAACCTTTTGGATTAAAAATCATAACTGTTTGGTAGAAGAATAAATTGGTTTTTGGTAGAGGATTCAACTATTTTATTGACAACTCGTCCTTTTTGGTTGAATTCAACTGTTTTTAGTTTAAAATTTTCAAAAAATTTAATTGAAATATCAACCATTACATTTTTTGTTGAAAATTCATCTGTTTTGGTTGAAATTTCAATTACTTAGTTGAAAGTGGAACTACTTTGTTAAAAGTGCATTTATTTTTGTTGATGATCCATCATATTAGTTGATAAACCCTTGTTTCTTGTTTAAAATTTAACTAATTTGTTGAAAATTATTATTTTTTGGGTTGAAAATTAATTTTTTTAACTGACAATTTAACTATTCTATGTTTGGTTGCAAATTTATCTTCTTCAGTTGAAAACTCAACTATTTGGTTGAAAATTCCTTATTTTGTGGAAAATTCGTCTTCTGTAGTAAATTATTAATCTTGTTGGTGACTAATTCATCTTTCTGATTAAAACTTCATTTCTTTGGTTGACAATTTAACTACTATTAGATTGAAAATTTCATTAAAAATTCAAATATATGGTTGGAAATTCATGTATTCGTTAAAAGTGTATCTATCTGGTAGAAAAATAATATTCTTGGTTGAAAACTTATCTTTTTTGTTGAAAATGCATTTTATTGGTTGAGAATTAATTTTTTTAACTGAAAATGTAATTATTCCATTTTTGTGTAAAATTGATCTTTTTGATAGAAATTTAATCTTCCCTGTTAAAAATTAACTTTTTTACTGAAAATTTAACAATTCTATTTCAAGTTGAAAATTTATCTGTTAAATGTGAAAATTCAATGATTTTGATTGAAAATTAATTGTTTTAACTGAAAACTT
Organism: Andricus curvator; assembly: GCA_932195095.1. Taxonomy (NCBI): domain Eukaryota; kingdom Metazoa; phylum Arthropoda; class Insecta; order Hymenoptera; family Cynipidae; genus Andricus; species Andricus curvator. The sequence continues at coordinate 176,358 of CAKNYM010050760.1, forward strand.
AATTATTCTATTTTTGGTTCAAAATTGTTCATTTTGAGTTGAAACCCCAACTATTTGATTGAAATTTCATGTATTTTAGGTATGTCTTAAGTGATTCGTGGGTGAAACACTTATAAATTTCTGTATGACCGCTGTCACTGAAAGTACTTCAAAATAAATTTAGAAAAAAACCTTTTTTTGCATTAAAATTATTGATCTGCTAGGCGTAAGGTTTTTTATACCTAAGAGAAAAATTTTTAGTGGTCAGGGAAAATGAAAAATTGGTCAGGAAATGGTCAGGGAATTTAGAAATTTGGATTTTGTAGCAACCCTGAATTTGTGCGGTCTATAAATAGAAATCGATGCGTAAGTAATTCAATAACAATAATATATAATTTTCCCTTAGAATGTTCCGAAGGACATTTACCCTCACTTCCCAATCGATGATATGCGAAATGGCATTAGAGGATCCTGCTCTTCGTACAACACCCGGATAGATATCACATTCGATGCGAGAAATTACTCTCTTGAAGATATCGTTAATCATTATGATCAGAAATTCGTAATAGTTGCTTCCCAAAGTTTAAGAGAACGAGCCTTGATAGGCGACACGGCTTGTCCTGTAATGGAAATGAACGTTGTACAATATTGTTTTCTAGAAAGAGTGGGTCGGGCTCGATACCATGGAGACGTTTCCCATGGAAAAACGGGGCTCAGCACTTTATCTGATGACCCAAAGTCGATGTTTTACCACAGGAAGTTTCTTCTTAAACAGAAATTAATTACAAAGCAGGCATATTCTGAAAGAGTCTCGGGAAACAGTTATAGTAGCAGTTTACTTCACTTAACGAGGTTCTATGTTGAAAGGAGACCAAAATTTATTTTAATGTCCGAAAATATTATCAACTACTTGAAGACGAGGGAGAATTACATTGCTAGTTATGACGAAGTAAAGGAGAAGCTGCAGATAAACGTTCCTTTAAGAAAAATATTTAAGACTCCTTTACTCAAGAATGTCATCAGAACTGATATTGTAAGGAACTTTGTACATATTTATTATACAGATGATGTCAATTTTTCCTGAACAAGTTTGAATGAACGTGACAGTTCTTCTTTTGCAGAAAGTACCGTACGAAAATCTACATCCAATAAAGACAAGCGAGTGGCAAAAAAGCGGTTACACGTTAGCAGAAAAATTAGTAAGAGCTGTTCAGCTTGTGGATGCCAATGTTGATATCAGTCACTTTTGGGGCAAGCATGACGGGCCCGAAGAAGAGGAATCCTATGGTATATAATTTTACACTTTTTTTGAGCAATGTCACTATTTTGCTACTATTTAAAAAAAAATGTCACTATTTTCTTGTAATTGCTGTAATTTTTGTTGTCTCACGCAATTTTTTTAATTAAAATATAAAATTAATATTATTATCCAATTTTTGTATTTCATAGTATCTATTATTGATCTAAAATAATAGAAAAGCAAGGACAATATTTTTGATAATCGATGAAAATTGATGTCTTAATTTCATTATGATATTGAAAAAAAATGTTAACATGTCCTATTCTTATTCAAATATTTTTAATTTTCTTTGAAATCTAAAAAATTTTTATTAACAATAGCAATTTTAGACGAAAAACACTAATATAACATAACTAAATCTTCTTTTAAACATAATATGTTTTGTTTAAAATCACCTTTCGGCCCAAAATTGTAGCATATTCTAAACATGTTCAAAAGTTTTAAATCTTCTTTAAAATCTATAGCCATTTTCGGTATAGAACGCCAAAAAATCCAAAATTGTACACAAATTGTGAATTTAATGGCTGAATGATAATATGAAAAATCTTATGCTTTTTTAATTAAAAATATAAAATGTCAACGAAAAACACATAATATACCAAAAAATTATATCAAATTGTAAATCTTCTGCGACATTCAATGATTTTTCTTTAAAATAACAGATCTCTGGTTAAAAATTTTAACATACCCTTAAATTGTTCAAAAATGGTAACTATTCTTTGAGAAGTTGGTATAATCTTCTTTGAAATATAATTTTTTTGTTTGTTAAAAATACCAATCTCCGACGAAAAACAGCAACATAAATTGTTGGAAGATTCTAAATCTTGTTCAAACTATGATGATTTTCGTTTGAAGATGCCATTTTTCAATATAAAATTCCAACGCAACCGAAAATTGTTTAAAAATTATTAATCTTCTTTCAAATCTAATGCTTTTTTTAATACAAATTTCATTTCCCGTCGAAAAACACTAACAAAATCCGAAATTGTTCAAGCTTGTAAATTTTATATAAGAGTCTTTGTTATTATTAATTTTATTATTTTAAACAAAAATCATTGGATTTATACTTAATATTTCTTTGTTTAAAAATAAAAATTTCAGTTAGAACAGAAACATAACCTTAAGTTCTTGAAAAATTAAAATATTCTGAAACTGTTCAAAAAATGCAAACCTAAAATTGTTAAAATTTGTGATTCTTTTTTGAAATTTTGTTTATTATTTAAAAAACAATTTGCGACGAAAAACTCTTACATAATCCAAAATTAATGACAGATTCTAAATCTTGTTCAAATTATAATGATTTTTGTTTTAAATAACTTTTTTTTTGTAAAACGCTAACATAACTCGAATTTGATAAATTTTTATATCTTTTTGGGAATCTTTTTTTTTATTGAAAATAACAATTTTCGACTAAAAGCACTTATATAATCCAAAATTGTTAAAATATTCTAAATCTCTGGTTCAAATTACCATGGGTTTTCATTTAACAATGCTAAATAAAAGCATTAATCTTTTATTAATCACAATAATTTCAAAATTCAGAGTTTTCTATTTTGAAAATAGTTCAAATAGGAAATATTTTCCAATTAATAAGAATTCAAATAGAAAAGATTCGAGTTTTGAAGAGAAGATAATGAAAAGAGAATGAATCCCTCGGAATCAAATATACTTCAAAAAGTTATTGTATTTGGAGTTAATTCATTAATTTTATTGAAATTAATGAAGTAGGAGTTAATTTTGAAAGATTTACGTTATCTTTGCAATTACTTCAAATCAGAGTTTAATTAGTTGTATTTTATGTGATTATTCTTCTTTAGTAATATTTTTCTCTTCCTCTAAAATTCTCTAATTTTTCTGAAATGAAACTGCCGGTGTGAGGTTTTCATTTTTTTTTCCAAATTAGCCTGCAAAAACTGGAAAATACCTGGAATTTGGAAATCAAAATTCTGTAGAATCCCAGGTATAAGAAATTGAATTCAAAAACATTGTATACCAAATTCCATCAAATGATAACTAAATATCGAAATAGCACTTCTACAAGTTAAGTTTAGAATATACACAATAAAATCTTTTTGAAATTCAAAATATTATGTGTAAAATAAGAAACTAAAAAATAAATAAATAAAAATTAATATTATATATAAAAAATATAATTCTATGGAGGCATAGAATACAAAATTATCAATATAATTTTATGGAATCACTTCACAATACTGCTTTGTTCTATTTTTGTACGCCTTATAAGGAAAAACTCCCAGCTATCGTCTAGAAATATTTATTGTTTTTCATGTTAATGATTTTTTAAATTTTATAAGATTAAGATTTTAAAAATTCATACGATTTTATGGTAGAAAGAAGATAATTTATTTAGACATGTATTTAAGTTTCTTATTTAAAAAAAATTTTGTGCCACTATGTTGCTATTTTTCATCATTCGTGCTACTAATGACACTATTTTTTATCTCTAAAGTGAGTTCAGGCCCTGTATAATTTATTTTTTAGTATTCGCTCTATTTGCTCAATTTTCTGATTTTTGCAGACTTGGACACATCGAAGCAAAAATTAAACTTTCCCTTTCTGAAACAAGCGAATCGCTTGGTCGAAGAATCTCGTCAAGGTGGTTTAAGTCAAACAGAACTCGGAGCCAAACTAGGAATGACAAAACTGCACACGAGAACGATTCTGCGGAATCTCGCAAAAACGAAAATAGTCGCTACATACATGAACGATGTAGGAAAGCAGAGAGTCACGAAATATATATCCAAGAAATTCGAGCATTCAAGTGAAATGAGCAAGCAACTAGAGCAGGAAATGGATAAAATGAAGGAGTTTAATCGAACCTGCCAGGAAGAACAGAACGAAATTTTGCCACCCAATGTACCAATCGAAGTTCCGATTGAAGTCGTGTATCCTATGCATGAAGAAGTTATGGTTACCAAAGAATTGCAGAATGAAGAAGAAGTTCGGAAAGATGAGAGGCTCTTCCCATGTGTGAATAGGATTCTTAAAAAGTATAAGGCCCTGAAATCTCGAGCTCGTTTTAAATATACGGCTTTGAATCTTTCTCAATTACATGCTACAGCCTTTTGGCATCCGAGTCAAGATCAAGTTGCATTCGAGCTGAATCCAACGATTCAGAATATTCCGGTTGAGAAGACTGCAATCAAGGATGTGAAGGTCAAACTCGTTTCTTCTAAGCCACAAAGTGTGTCGAAGGCGAAGACTGTCACTGGGTTTTTGGAGAATTTGAAAAACAGTGAAAAGAAAAATGTCACGTATAGATTGTTAAAGAGAGCGAATTTGGTTATCGAGGCGGTAAAGCATAGCAAAGTTATTGATGATGCTTCAAAGCTGTTGAAGGTAAAATTTGCATTTAAATCGAGCTGGCTTAACTTAGATAGATTTTGCGTCCCACCGTGGGGTTCACCACCCGACTTTTGAATGCACACAAGATTTAAAAAGAGTTCAAAGATTACAAAGATTGCAACAGATTAAATAGCTTTCAAAATATTTCACAGAAATTTCAAAAAATGTCCAACGATTTCAACAGATCTCAAAGGTCTCTATGATCTCACAAAGATTTAACAAGATTCAATCATTTCAAAATATTTCAGAACGTTTAAAATTTTGCAGGTTTAAAAAGTTTTAGAAAGATTTGAAAAGATTTCAATTATTTTACCTGGATTTTAAAGATTTCACGAAGGCTTGTACACCAGATTTTAAGAATCAGGGTTGCCGTAGGTCAGTGAAAACATGGAAATCAGGAAAGAGACAGGGAATTTGATTAAGTCATATTTTTTTGTTGAAAATTAAACTACTTGGTTGAAGGTTCAACCACTTTGTTAAAAAATCTTTTTTTTTGTTTAATCATCATTTTAGTTAAAAATGTATCTCTTTGGCTGAAAGTTTAACTATTTTGTTGAAAATTCAACTACTTTGGTAAAAGTTGAACTACTTTGTTAAAAATTATTTTGTTTTTGGTTAAGTTTCATCTCTTTGGTTGAAAATTTAACTATTTAAAAGAAAATTCTGGTATAAAATTAATTTTTTAATCTGAAAATGTGACTTTTCCATTTTTGATTTAAACTTAACTTTTTTGTTGAAAATTAATTTCTTCGAAATGTAAATTCAACTGTTGTACAGAAAATTCGTCTTTCAACTTGAAAGTTCAACAATATAGATAAACTTTTTTTTCTTTCTTGACTGAGAAATCTTTATTTGTTGAAAATTCGATTGTTTGATTGGAGAATTCAACTAAAATGATGAATTTTCCAACAAATCAGACGAATTTTCAAGCCAAAAGAAAAAATGTTCTGTTCAGCAGTTGCATTTTAACCTAAAATTATGAATTTTCCAAACAAGCAGACGAATTTTCAACAAAAAAAGGTTTGTCAGCCAAGAAAGAAAAAAAAGTTCATCCAAATAGTTGAACATTCAAGTCAAAAGACGAATTTTCTGTACAAAAGTTGAATTTTCAACATGAAAGTATTAATTTTAAACAAAAAATAATCAATTTTTAACCAAAAAGTTGCATTTTTAATCAAAAAAGGGAAAATGCCAAACCAAGCAGATTATTTTTCTACCAAAAAGACGAATTTTCAACTAGAAAAGATCAATTTTTTGAACCATTTATCTTTTAAATTGAATATTCAACCATTTGTTTGATAATTCGTGTATTTTGTTGAGAATTCAACTTTTTCGTTTTAAAATTCATCTCTTTTGGTAGAAATTTCATCTTTTTGGTTGAAATATCAGCTATTACATTTTTCGTTGAGAATTCGTCTTTGTATATTGAAAATTCCACTACATATTTGGTTAAAAACTCAACTTTTTTGTTGAAAATTTGATTATTTTGTTGAAGATTCAACTCTTTGGTTGGAAATTTAAGTATTTGGTTAAAGATTCAACTATTTTGTTAAAAAGTCATCTTTTTTGGTAAAAATTCAACTTTTTTATTGAAAACTCGTCCTTTTGGATCGAAAATTCATATTTTTATATTAAAAATTATGGTCTTTGAATATTGATGATCAGGGAAAATGAAAAATTGGTCATGGAAAAATCAGGGAATTTAGAAAATGAAGTTTGGCGGCATCCTGGGAATGATCAAACCCTCGCAGACCACTAATGTTCAACACTGAAATAATTATTGAAATGATTTTGTTACAGCTTATAAAAGCAGAAGAAGATAAGGAAGGTTATGACGTCCGGATTGATAAAAAGTCCTTGGCAAGATTGTTGCAAAGATTAGCGAAGGATAATCTCGTCAAGTACATAAAACTGACTCTGAGTGATGGCGAGAGGCAGAAGATAGTAACCTACATCTGCGATCCGACGATCGAGAAAAATCATTCTTTAATCGAATCTGCTGTTGAGCAAGCAAAGATCAAATTCTGCTTGCTTCGGGCGCCAAACCTCAGAGTTTCAAAGAAGGGATCTCAACACGACATGAAACGAAAGCGAGGAACATATTGTATCGTCAACAATCGGGAAATCAACGGCTTAGAACTCGATGTTGTTCTTGATCCTGTTCGTATTCCTTTCACAATTTACAAAATATCCCTTTATTATGTAATTTTATTTATAATTCTTCACATTTTGATTACAGAGAATAGGAAAGAAGTATGGATACAATCCGAAATTCCTGAGAATGAAGTCCCTTCATATTCTGCTTTTTTATTTGATCTACGAACATCCAGGACATCTCAAAATTTCTAAGCAAGAACAAATAGAAAAACTAAGAAGCGAGGGTACTTCTATCGACGATGAACTCGCAGCTGAAATGTCCGAAATGTACACTAACGATGTCGACTGGAAAATGTTCATCCCACCTCTTCCGAAACATCCAGGATGGCCAGACGGTTGGGCTCTGATGACTGATGTTCTTCTTCGTCTTCCACTTTCCATCTTCACAAAAATCTACAATATTCCATATGTCGTACCCGAAATCGAAACCTACTTGGATCACCCAATCAAAAGACACTTCTTAGTAAAAGACGTATCCGCAAATATTCGACATATGCTTCTTAAATCTCGCAAGTACATATTTGCCATTCACGAAACCATAACTCGACTTTGCTACCTAGGTCTCGTTCAATTTGGTCCTCAGAAACTCAAGGAAAAAGACCAGGTCTTCCTATTCCTCAACCGAAGAAGCCAACTGCTGGATACAACCTCTTCCTCCATTGGATATCACAAAATTGAAGACAAAACCTATCCCGTGATGAAATACGAGTTCCAAACTCTGCCTGATGTAGAGAAATACTGGTACGACATGTGGGAAATTTGTATTGATACTTGTCTAGGAGGAAGACTAGCTGTTCAAGGTAAAGATATTCTTCTGGAAGATCTTCCGAGGAAGACTTTGATGATACAGGCTGCGAGACCCAGACCTCCAGAGGAAGTTCTATCGAAGGACAATGGCGAAGTTCCTGGTGACCGCCAAGGTGCAGCAGGAATAGATTCCGCTTTTTTCGCTCACCTGAAAAGAAACTGGACCTGGGGAAGTTCGAACTACACGTACCATCATTATAAAACCGCTTCGAATCGAAATAGAATCGAGGGTTTCGGAAATGCGACATTGGAGGAAGTTATCGAGAAGAGTGCACAGCAACAAGCGAATCAGAAAGAAAGTCCGAAGGACGCAAAGGCTAAGAAGGCTCCAAAAACAAAAGCGAAGCCAAAAACACCCGTCAAGCCGAAAACGCCAGTAAAAGCTGCACCAGTTAAAACTGTTCCAAGAACTCAACCGAGGAAGAAGGCTTATGTTCGAAGAGTTTTGCCTCGGAAACAAACAGGCAGAAGTCGTGTCAAGTACGACGAAGTTGATTATCGGGCCTTGCAGCGAATGGACAAACTTCGAGTTGACTGGGAGCCCCATGAAGATAATATTCTTCTCATGTGCAAGGTCGCGATGATGTATCTTTTCCCCAATCCTAGAAAGCAATTCGTGACCTTCATGGCCGTTAGGGATGCTTTGAGATCATACTCAACATCTTCTCAGAATAAAACGTCTCGAGCTTGCCAAAGGAGACTTCTTTACATGTTGAAGCAACCACAAACTATCAGTAGTGTGATGCTGGGAATTGAGGAAATAAAACAAAATTACTTTGTGAACAAGCGCTTTGGTGGTTTGGTCGATCGCATTAAGGGTGAGTGCCATAATCCTATTGAATATGAAGAAAAAGTGGCAAAGGTCTTCAAAGAATTGGTAGCTTACATTGCGAAGAAGTACTACAGTATTTCTAACATGGAACCCAGAGATCCGATCATCATACCTCACACAGTGCAGGAATTTAACCTCTTGTATGAACTGAAACATCCTTCAAAGACACTCAGGCATAGAGGATTCACTGCTGATGTTCAGAATATAAGCGACATCCACTCTGCGATGATCAACTCTGTAATTCACAGTTCTATGTGTTCTGGCAAAGACAGAAGAACCTGGGCTTATCAACTTTTCAAAGTTTACCAACAGTACCCTGAGGCTCTTCTGAGAGCTGCGATGTTCAAAATCAGAGCTGATCAGATGGTATCAGTCAGGAAAACTTCTACTACAACCTTCCACAAGTATGGAAACTGCATGCCGATGAGTAGTTCGCAGTATCAGTTGAGCCTCAGTTACTATTATAAATTTCAGACCAAATGGCCCTACAGTGTCTTCTCAGAGTCTTATAATCTTCTACGGAGGCTGATCCAGTGGCATTCTGAGAACCAATCTCCGGATTGTAATTACGCTGTGCCCCGAGGAGTCAAGGGTACGGAAGTTTTACCTATAACTGGAGGAATCGTTGCTGGTATTCACGATTTCTTTGCAAAGAATCAACTGGACTTTGATATCGAGATGCCTGATCAGATTATCATGCTGGATCCTAGGCTGCAAGAAAAGGACGAGCAGTATCTCAAAATCGCGAAGAGGTACCAGTCTTTGCTGATGAACTACGCCTATGCTAACGAGTCCGCTAGACCTAGATGTGATGCTGATTTTGATGTTGAAACTCAGAGGCGATTATATCTGGAATCCATGGATGTGGAAATAGGAGAAGAAGTCAGCCAAGGGGATAAAGGGGAGAAGAATGCAAATCAAGAAGGGAAGCAAAGGAAAGGAAAAAGTAAGAAGCAAGATGCTTCTGCGAATTACACAATCGACAATGTAAACTCAGTATTTTTGGAAGAACCGCAGATAAACTGGAATCAGAATGAGGGACCAAGATGTGTAGAAATTGAGAGAGTGGATATCCGCAATCTTAAAAGATGTTTGGACAGCGAAGATGAAGATCCTGATCCAGTTGATAAAAGACGAAGTCTAGAGACTGAAGATCAGGTTTCAGTTTCTGTTTCTAAACGACCAAGACTCGAAGCTGAAGATGAGACTGAACAAGTGAACAAGACAGTCGGGGAAAAACCTAAAGGATATAGAACAGCGAAACAATACTATGCTTACAATTTGAAGAAAATGCAACATCTTTTAAGAACTATTAGAGAACCAAGTCGATCTCTTCAGCGAGCTTTGGCATTGCAACAACAGCATTTCGAAGCTGATTTACAATCTGCTGGTGGGAGTTCGAGCGAAAGCCGGAGGTACGATGAGATTGAGAGAGAAAGTGAGATTGAGAGAGAAAATGAGATTGAGAGAGAAAATGAGATTGAGATAGGAAATGAGAGTGAAAGAGAAAACGAGATGATTAGAGCGATTTTAGATGAAGATCCTCTCCAAGTTGATTATGAGGCTGACGAACAAAATGTTTCGTGTCGAACGAGAGCTTCGATTGATGAAAATGATCCGAATGATCCAAAATATACGAGATTGGGAATGCTGAGAATGAGGGAAGAATTTAATGATATCACTGTTGCCGATAGTCATCATGCTCATGATTTCTTCGTCGTGAATTCTTTCAATATCTTCTACTCGCTGAAGCTAGCAGAGATTGAAGGTCCTAGGGAGCTTATAGTTCATCAAGAATACGAAGTTCCTGCTGAGATAATACCTTTGAATACAAAAGCTGTGAATAATCTGATTAGTAAAATCAAAACTTACGCTGTCTTTCCGAAAAACCATATTTCCTATGAAGAGTTCCAGCAACTGGTGTCTGTAAACTCAGACATAGAGTGGACGCTGATTAACAGAATCTGCAGGTTTATAAAAGAACGGAAGGAGTTGGGAGCGACTTTGCAAGAAATAACGGTGAGTAGAATAATTTTAAAATACATTTTTAGGCGCATATTTCTCAAAATATTCCCTGCATCCAAGCTAAAGTAATTACAATCTATCCTTTTCGCATTTTAATATTTCAGGAAACATTCCATAAGTTAGGTGAAACACTTTGCGAAGTTCTCTCGATGTTATCAGAATTCCGTCAAATCATACGATCTGGTGTAACAGTTGTCCGTTTCATTCACAACCAGTACATCGATCCCTGGTTGATTCATTCCTACAAAATTCTTCGCCTCGAGCAAGAAGCTCAACCCTTGGTACCAAAAGGATCTGCCTACGTTTTAAATGACGACCCGAAAACATCAAAGCAAAAATCTCCGAGAAAGTCAAATCCAAAATCTCCAAAGCCTGTCGAAATTTTGGAATCGGATCCAAACGAGGTCACAATGGAGAAAACCAACACTGAAGGTTCAGACGAACCTAGCCGATTGAGCACTTCGGAAGGTGGTGATCCCTCGGAAAGTCAGCCAAGACGAAGTTCGAGAAAGAAAACTGTTTTACTTAAACAATACGATGTTTTCAGAGCTGCACAAATGCTGGATTTAGAGTAAGTTTATTCAATTTTAATCGTGGGCTTGATCACTATTCAAATCTGGTGTACAAGCCTTCGTGAAACCTTTGTGAAATCATTGAATTATTTTGATATCTTTGGATTTTCTTTTAATTGTTTGGAATCTTTTGAATATTTTGAATTTTTTGGGATCTTCGTGAAATCGTAAAAAAACTTTTGAAATATTTGGTATCTTTGAAATCTTGTTGCACCCTTGGCAATCTGTGAAATAGTATGAATCTTTTGAAATCTTTGGATATATTTTGAAATCTTTGTGAAATCATTGAAATATTTTCATGCCTTTGGACATTTTTGTAATCGTTTGGAATCTTTGTGAAATCACAAAATACTTTTGAAATATTTTGATATCTTTCAAATATTGGTGAATCTTTGGAAATATTTGAAATAGTTTGATACCTTAAAAATTTGTGAAATCAATGAAATATTTTGATATCTTTGGAATTTTTTTAATCATTTGGAATCTTTTAAATATTTCCATATACATATTTTGAATTCTTTTGAAATATTTATGAAATCACAAAAAACTTTTGAAATATTTTCGTATCTTTGAAATATTGGTGAATCTTTGGAAATATTTGAGATATTTTGATACCTTTGAAATTTTTATAAAATCATTTAAATCTTTTGGAATCTTAATCTTTTTGAATCGTTAATAAACTAAATCGAATCCTTGTGAAATCAATGAAATATTTTGATATCTTTGGAATTTTTCTAATCATTTGGAGTCTTTTAAATATTGTGATATACATATTTTGAAATCTTTTGGAATCTTTGCGAAATCACATAAAACTTTTGAAATATTCTGATATCTTTGAAATGTTTATGAAATCATTTAAATCTTTGTTTAATCATTTAAATCTTTCGAAATCTGTGGATATATTTTGAAATCTCTGTAAAATCCTTGAAGTATTTTAACAGTTTTCATTGAAAACTGTTAAATCTTTTAGAAAATTAATCTTTTTGAACCGTTAATAAACTACATCAAATCTTTGGAAAATCATTGAAATATTTTGATATCTTTGGAATTTTTTTGAATCATTTGGAATCTTTTAAATATTTTGAATTCTTCTATTATATATTATACACATTTAATGCTCTTAAACTCAAAGTAAAAATAGTTCAAGTTTGAGCACCTAAAATATTTGACATTTTTAAAATCAGGGTGCCGTTCCAATCGAGGGAACAAAATTCGCGGTCATTTCCCGGTTCGCAAAAATTAGTCACAGTCATTGAAATTAGAAAATTCGAACTCTTAAAGTCAAAATTTTTTTATTTGATGTACTTAAAATTGAACTGCAAATTATAAAACTCAAATTTAAAAGAGTTGCACCAAATAAAATTCTTTTGAATTTTAAATCTTTAAAATTGAATCTTAAAACAATGTTTAATTCAAATTTTTTCATTTAAACGCTCAATAATTTACACATGTATAAAATGAGAGCTTTTAACACATTTCAGTTCAAAATTTTTTCATCAAGTGCTGTTAAACTGCAAAATTTTAATTTTTAAACTTTTATAAGTTGAACACTTTAAAGATTTCTGATAAAAAGTTATAAATCCTCGCTATAATTTTTAGTACTGTAAATTGAAGAATGAATCAATACATTTTTTAATGTTGAAAACATTTTAAACAATTTTAATATGGAAACATTAAAAATTGAACGATAAAATTTTTTATAACTAAACACTTTTTAAATTAGAAGTTAAATTATTTTATGTTTAAGCCGTTTTAAATTAATAATTGCTCAATTGTTCAAAATTCAACACTATCACTATGTGGTTTTATCTAATTAACAAATGTATATTGAATGGGTTAACAATGAAATATTTCAGACTGGATTTTAGATTTGGATTTGAATAAAAGTGTATTTTTAAATCAATTAATGTTCAATTTTTAATACTCGAATTACAGTTCAATTTTAAAAATCATTAATTAATTTACATTTACAGTTAAGCAAATTAAAACGCTTTTTATTAACAAATTTCAATTTCAAACGCTTTTAATTTTTAATTGTTTTGAAACTGCATTTAAAAATTTTTCAAGTTGAAAATGTACGCCTAAAAATGAACACCTAAAATGGAAAATTTTGTAAGTAAAAAATTGGACAATTACGCATTCTAAACTGAATTATTTCATAATTTGAAAACTAAAAATTGAATTCAACATTCAACAACATTTTGAAATCGAACTTATTTTAAATTGCATTAAGTCATGTAATATTTTTAATTATTGGATAGATTATTTTTCTACAAATTTGTAAAAATATTGTAAAATAATTCACGTCCTTTCAGTCGAGCGGCCAACCTGAAAATATTGAATTTGTTTGAATACAGCGAAAAAATATTTTAGCCAACTTGATCAACTTGGAATATTCCATTTTTCAATTTTGTACATTTCAATTAAAAAATTGTTTACTTTCTAATACTTCTTTTTAAAATTAATATATTTTTCAGCACTTAAAACTTTTTGTACTTAAATAGTTAATTTCATGATATATATTGTTTTTGTATTTTACTTATTTATAACTAATTTATTTCAGTACTTCAATATTATACAGATGCATTTGATTATTACCATAGACGAACAAAAAATTTAATTTCAATTATAAAAATTAATAACATTTTGAATGTAAATTTTAAAAAGTGAAATTAATTATAATAGAGAATTCTGTAAGCTAACAAAAAAATAAACTTTCACTACTCGCGGTAATTAATTCTAGTTTCGAATAGATTAATTCTGTAGACGTAAAACGAACAGTGGTTTTTACAGTTCTTACGTACAGTTACTGATTCTAGAGTTTCCTGCATAATTTAAATATTGTACATTCAAATATCGCATGTTTAAAGAGAAAGGGGGAAATTTTCTAGAATTTGGGAAATTTCAAAAAAGGGATAACGCAGAGGTTTAACTCTGTGATTTAAGGCTCGCAAAGTATTTAATTCGATTTTTAATTTCAGTTCAGCGGAAGAGATTAAAGTAGTAATAAAACCCTGGATTCGGGTAGATGGATCTTTAAATCGACGAGTCCTTGATCGAATGATGGGAGCTGTTTTATCTTATTGCGTAAAACATCCTGGAGCAACATTGAGTAAAGTCCAAAATAGATTTGTTCCAGCGTTGCATCCTTTCCACACTAGAGAATTAGTTGAGGTTTGTATATAAAACATGGTATCTGTCCACCCTATCTGGAAAACCTGGAATTGTTAGGGAATTTTTATATACCTGAAAAGACCTGAAAATGCCTGGGAATTTTCTCAAGAGCGTCCTTAATTTTTTTTAAATTGCAGTATAAAATTGAATAACAATGATCCATCATTTGTAAAATATTATAGCTTTATATTACTGTATTTAACTATTTTTTGGAAATTTTATTTCTTTTGAATTTGAAGTTAATTTTTTACCTGAAACATTAAATATGCCAGTTGAATATTTCATCATTTTAGTTAAAAATTCATCTCATTGGCTGAACATTAACTTTTTTAACTAAAAATTTAACTATTCAATTTTTGCTTGAAAAATGATATTTTTTAGTTCAAAATTTTTGGTTTTTGGTAGAAATTAATCTTTTAGTTAAAAATTCATTTTTTTTGGTTAAGAATACATTAATTTTATTATTTTTTAAATAAATAATTTTAGTTGAAAATTCGTATTTTTGGTTTGAAATTCAACTATTCCAGTTGAAGATTCGTCACTTTAGTTGAAAATTCATCTTTTTATTTGAAAATATAACTATTTTTGTTAACTTTACTTTTTTTAACTGAAAATTTAACTGCTCAATTTTTGGGTGATAATTGATCTTTTTTAGTTAAAAATTTACGTATTTTGATTGAAAATAGCCTTTTTTGGATGACCGTTAATCCTCTCGTTTAAAAATTCAAGTATTCCAGTAAAATATTCATGATTTTAGTTAAAAAGTCATTTTTTGGTTGAAAATAAAACTACTTGGTGTAAAATTAAACTGTTTTGTCCAAAAATTCACCTTTTAGTGAAATCATAACTTTTGTTAAAAATTCATCTTTGGAACTCCTTGATTTTGTACTATTCAGCTATTTATTTATTACTATTTATTTTCAACTATTACAGTTGAAGATTCATCATTTTAGTTGGAAATTGATCAGTTTGATGTAAAATTATTATTTTTTTTTTAACTGAAAATTTAACTATTCCATTTTTTGTTGAAAATTTAACTATTTCATTGACAATTCATGTACTTTGTTGAAAAATCGTCTTTTTGGTAGAAAATTAATATTCTTGTTGAAAATTCAAGTATTCCAGTTAAATATTCACCATTTTAGTTAAAGTTAATCTCTTTGGTTGAAAATAAAACTACTTGGTTGAAAGTTAAACTCTTTTGTCCAAAAATTAATCTATTTCAGTTGAAGATTCATCATTTTAGTTGAAAAATCATCACTTTGGTTGAAAATTTGTTGTTTTTTTATGTGGAAAATTCTTTTTTAATTCAAAATTCAACTACTTGGTTAAGAATGCATGTATTTTGTTGAAAGATCGTATTTTTTGGTAGAAAATTAATCTTTTTGGTTGATAATTCAACTATTTGGTTAAAAATCCATCTATCTTGTTGAAAATGCAATATTTTTACTTGAAAAGTGATGGACTTTAGAGACAAGTTCAGGAAATGATTTGGCGCTAATATATTTAAGAATATCTTGTAATATAATTTGTCAAAGCTTTCTAAATGAAACATATTAATTGAATCCCTAGAAACTGTATACATATTCCGAGTCGATTATTTAAAAAAATGCAAAATATTTGAATGGCTCCGTAATATGAAAAATTATAAGTGGAAAAAAACTTGAGATGCCTGGAAAAAACCTGGAATTTTCAAGGATATGAGTAGACTTTCTGTAAAATAAAAATTTACAACTCCACCGAATTAGAATGCTTTCGAATGTGTAGGGTTTTAACTAATTTAATTTATCCATCTGCAGATGCTTGTCGAATTGGAATGTCTGAACGTCAACGTCCTGAAGGCGCCTCGAGTTTCTCTCTTCACGAAACCAGTTAAATTACAATTTTGTAAGTATATACACATGCAATTCGTTATTTACAGGAAAAATTAATTATTTATCTTTAATATTAATTTATTTAAAAAGTATCTTTAGTCGTTACTTTCATATTTTATGAAAACCGAGGAGCATTCGAATATATAAGGCTGATTGCCAAAAAGTTTATTCCCAGTCATTTTCCACTTTTTCTTTGAATAATAATTTGTTTCTAAAATTATCTCAGTACTCATATCAAAGTCCAATTTGGTAAAGTTGCAAAATTTTAGAAAACTTCGTTTAGAAAATATAAAATAAAAAAGTGCACTAAATGTCTTGTCACGCACCTGTCCCAAACTAAAAATTTAAGATGAAAAATGGCTAAATAATACCAGCACCATTTTTTTAATATTTGAAATTCATAAATACTTACGAAGATTTTAGTATCGTTAAAAATCGATTTATCAACATTGATTCCAAATAACTGTTAATAATGGTCACTATTTTTGCATAATACATTTTATAAAATGTTCGGAAACGCTCTATATTAATTTATTATACTATAAAATGAGAGGATATTTTGAAACGCTGAAGATAAAATCAAATCGTGAAAATAGTATTTTTCCCATATTTTTACCAATTCTGCAAATATTTTTATATTTTCTTTTTGTATTATCATAGTTTTAGTTTATATTTCGAAATATAAAAGTAAGACTATGCAAACAATATTTAAGGCAGTTTGAAAATTTGTTTATTTTCAAAAATCACATTGCCTAAAATGGTCAACTTTTTGACAATCACCCGTAAACTGTTATCAATTTCGTGCAAATGTCAATGAAATTATAATTGAATAAACTTCAACTGAAATAATCGAAGTTCTTATTCGAATATTTGTAATAAGATGCTTGCAAAAGATATATTATTTCATTTTTATTAGGAAAAAAGCGAACAGTTGAAAAAAATTTAATTAGTTTTTTTGTTCACTCTTCAATTAGCATTAAAGAATATAATATAGATCTTTTCAATTTAAAGAAGTTGATAATTTTATTTATAAAGTTTTTTTTATTAAAAAAGGGATATTACGTTAGTATCATAATCCTCTTTTTAATATAAAAATAGAATAAAAGCAGAAACTTTTTTTTAAGCCAATAAATGTTATTCGCGAAATACAATATCGGTCTAAATTTAAATGCTTCAAAGATGAAATTTTTTCATTTTGTGATCTTCAATATTTAAATTTTACAGTCAGGAAAAATATGTTTAAATGTGTTTACTACACATACGAAAATTTTTAATCAGTTAAATTTTTAACGATTCCTATTTGAACTGTGTCTTATTATTTACTTTTCAAACCGTTCAAGTTTTAATACTTACATATATTAAAAATTTATCAATTTTTTCGCAATTTTAATTTGAAACTGTCTGATTTTAAATAAATATAATTACAAATTTTCAAAATTTTACAATTATTCTTACTTAAAAATAATTCAATTTTCAGAAATCCTTTATTTACGTTTATGATTACTTTAGACTTTAAATAGATCGGAACCTAACGCCTTAAAACTAAAATTGTGTTTGAGCGTTTCCAATTTAAAATTGTTTATTTAAAATTGTAAACATTCTTACAATTCTTATATGAAAATAATTCAAATTTAGAGTTGCAAAACTGTCAGCACTTGAAATCTACAATTGTTTGAGTTAACGTTTCCAATTTCACTTTGTTAAAATTTAAATATTTCTTCTTAATAATATTAAATTAGAAATGCATTTAATTTGAAATTATTTATATTTAAAAATCGCCACAAAGTAAAAGTATCTCATTTTTAGCAGTCAATTTTGAAATTTAGAAACCCAATATTTGTCACAATCTTAATAATCGATTCACAGTCGTTCAATTTCGAAAGATTAAATTAAATAATTTTGAAATTGTTACGATATTAAAAATTGATGTTTAACATACCGATTCGATTTAAAATTGTTGAATTTTTATCTCTTTAATTTCAAAAAATTTCAATTTTATAATCAATGAATTTGAAACATTTGGAGATTTTAAAAGTTTTTAATTCAAAATCTAAATCTCTAAAGTTTTTCACTTTAAAATTGTTCAAGTTTAAACATTTTAAATATTAAAATTTTCAATCTGTAAAGCCTTTCCATTAAAAATTGTACAATCCCTCAATTGTAATCGATGTTAATAGACTTATGTTTGATTTTAAACACATTGTCACGATAAATAAAATTCCCAAAAAGTAATTTTCTCAATTCTTACAGTAATTACTTTTAGATACTTTCAGAAACGTAAATTCTACGAAAACCCTAATTAAACGTATGCAGCGCTTTGATCCCGGAAACTGAAGAAAATTGAATTAAATTCCTAATACAATTCTTTTATTGAATGATATGTGCTTTTACTTTTCAGCGGGAATCCCTGGCTTGGCCCAGGATGAGGAATTAGTGATTGAATCCGAAATGGGAGCAACCCTGCGATTCGGTACATATTTAAGCAGCAAAACTTACACTTCCGATTTTCTTTCGTAACTATTTGTAATATAACTAATTTTTTTTGTCATGTAAAATATCACAATCGAATGTTTGATTGGATTTATTTAAGAACTAATCGCTGATTGGCTTCCTGTGTGTTCCCTGTTACATAACTACGAGGGTGTTTAGATGTTCTACATCAGAATAATAAATTAAGAAAAATACACATCAATATTTGGAGTTATAATACGATAGATTTCTTTCTGTAACTGTAACAGTCACTCAACTACAACAACCGAATCGTGATAAATTTTCCGGTGAAGTTGTCACTGTTAAAAATGATTTCTTGCAATCAATTATTTTACATGGTTATGAGCTTAGCTCTGTAAAATCTGTTTATTAATATTCCGATGAAACTTCTTAATTGCATGCACATAAGTGTACCTTATCCCTTAATAATATTCTTTCTAACGATGCAATAAAAATCTCAATAGATTATTATAAATCACCCAATAGTACTGATAAAGATAGTTACGAACGCATAATAAATCGATTAAGCCTATGTGGATCTCACTCTTTAAAGTGATGTTTACTACTTAAAATTAGTAAAGTATAAGAAATCATTGCTAAGTAAACCACGTCGTACAAAAAAGGTTGTGGTTCATTCGAACTAATAAACAATTACAAAACACGATCTGTGTCTGGAATTGGATGATTTCTCTTCATACAGAAGATCCGCGTCGTTAACAGAGAAGGTTCTAATTTTTCAGAAATTGGACATCGCGATTACTTCCTTCACTCTGAGATTTTCTAATTCTCTGTGGTCTATTTACAATAATCTGTCTTTATTATTGCTCCATTCGATAGTCGTCAGACACAGAGTGTATAAATTGGCAACAAGGATCGAAACGATCTGAGTATCAGTTTCAATCGCAACGCAAGTGGTCAGACAAAAGATAGGAAAGTATAAACTGAGGTACAGTCGCTGGAATTTAGCCAGCTTCAGTGATTGCAGTGCCTGTTGCAAAATTTTTACGCAGAGATTCTTAATGTATTATCCAACCTGCGCTTTCTTAACATACACGTCCAAAACTTCTTTTACGTTTATTCGGTACCTAGCAAGCACATGAATCCCCCTTGCCGTTGTTCCTTTGGTCGCCGGTGAGTTTGATCTGGTCTGGAAATTCTGGGAATTCCACCTGCAAATTGATTATTAGAATTAGATTCTCTTAGTTTAGAAATTAAATAAAGGGGCCGTTCAAAAACTACGTTCCACTACCGAGGAGGAGGCTTCAAATTTTTCTGACGGGGGGGGGGGGGCCCCTAGAATGTGACACATCACACATGAAAAATATAGATGTGAATAAAAAATCTTTGAAATAATAGAAAAATGAAAATTAGTAATTTTATTTTACAAGTAAAGCAGAGAGTAAAGCATATAAATAAAGACTTCACACGTTCTTTCCCCTATTAAACCTTTTCACGTCATCCCTTTTGGTTTTAGATTGAAATAATTAAAAAAAAATCATTTCTTTTAATTGAAAATAAATTTTTTAACTGAAAATTTACCTGAATTCTATTTTTAGTTGAAAATTGATCGGGGTTAGTTGAAAATTAAACTATTAAATTTTTCATTGAAAATTCATGTTTTTTGGTTGAAAATTCAACTCCATGGTTAAACATGCATTTTATTGTTTGAACATTTAACTATTTGGTTGATAATTCGTTCTTTTTTTCGTGAAAATTACAACAAATTTAACTATTCCCTTATTGGTTGAAAATTGATAATTTTTAGTTGGTCTTTTTTTTATAGAAGATTAATCTTCCTGGTTAAAAATTCAACAACTTCGTTAACAATTTATTTCATTAGTTGAAGATCCATCTCTTTGGTTGAAAATTGAACTATTTTGTTGAAAACTCGTTTTTTTAAAACTGAAAATCAATTTTTTCCAACTGCAAATATGGCTATTCCATTTTTGGTTGGATATTTAACTATTTGGTTAAAAATTTCTTTTCTTTCAAAAGCTGAAAATAAATTTTTTCAACTGCAAATGTAACTACTCCATTTTTTGTTGAAAATTGAACAAATTGGTAGGAAATTGATGCATTTTGTTGTAAATTCGTTTTTTTTTTTTTTGTAGAAATTTAATCTTCTTGATTCAACAAATCAATGGTTGAAAATTCTATCATTATCTTAGAAAAATTAACTATTTGGTTGAAACCTGAAACTGAACTTCTTGATTCAAAATTAACTTCTTATTTTAAATTTGCTTCTCTCTTTTGACTGAAAAATCTTTCCTGGCTGAAAATTCAACACTCGTGTTGAAAAATTGTCTTTTTTATTTGAAAATTTATCTCCTTTAGTAGAAATTTGATTTTTTTGGTTAAAAATGCAAATGGTTAAAACTAAATCTGTTTTAACGGAAGATTCAACTATTTTGTTCAAAATTCGTCAATTTTAGTTGAATTAAACTGTTTTTTTATTATTTAAAATTAAAATCTTTTTCGGTAAATATCAACTATGAGATTTTTGATTGAGAATACATCTTTCGACTGTTTTTGATTTAAAATAAAAATATTTTCTTGGTTGAAATATCAACTAATATATTTATCGTTGATAATTAATCTTTTTTTCTTCAAAAATCAACTATTTGATTGAAAGTGGAAATACTTTACTAAACACATATTTTATTGGTTGAAGATTGATCTATTTCGTTCTTTTCGATCATTCGTTCTTTTTTTTAATGAAAATTTAACTATTCCAGTATTGGTGGAAAATTAATCATTTTTAGTTGAAAATTCAACGATTTGACTGAAAATTCATGTATTTTGTTGTAAACTCATCTTTTCTTGTATAAAATTAAACTTTTTATTGAAACTTTAACTGGTTGAAAGTTGAATTAATTCGTTAAAAATTAATTTTATTAGTTGAAAATCCACCTCACAGCCACGGTCTTTAAATATATTGTTGAAATTTTGTTTGTTTGAAAATTAACTTTTTAAACTTAAAATTGAACTATTCCATTTTTGGTTAAAAATTGATCGTTTTTAGTAGAAAATTGAATAAATTGATTGAAAATTTATATGTATTTCGTTGTAAACTCGTCTTTATTGGAAAAAAATTAATCTTCTTGGTTGAAAGTTGAACTACTTTGTCCAAAACTAGTTTTATTGCTTGAAGGTTGAATTGCTACATGAAGGCCTTTGGTTGAAAATTCGTTTTTTTTATTAATTTTTTTTAACTGCAAATTGAACTATTTTATTTTTGGTTGAAAATTAACTTTTTTGTTGAAAATTCAACTGCTTTATTGAAAATCAGACTTTTTTAGTTGAAAATTCTATAGTTTCCGTAGAAAAATCAACTATTTGGTTGAATATTAACTTCCTTATTGAAAATTAACTTTATGGATGAAAATTCATACTTTTGAGTGAAACTCAACTGCTTTCTAGAGTATTTGCCTTTTTGGTTTTGAAAATTCAACAATTTGGTTGGAATTTTTTCTCTCTCTTGACTGAAAAATCTTTCCTCGTGGAAAATTCGTATTTTACGTTTGTTACACTTGCTTTCCAATACAAAAAACTGTCTTCAAAGATCGCAATTTGCACGAAGAGAAACAGAAGCACATACAGTCAAACCTCGTTTATCGGGACGCCCTCGAAATGTAAACACCTCGTTTATCGGGATTCGGAGGGGTCTCCCACTACTACCCCCAGCCTCAAAACGGGTTGCCATGACACCCTGCTGTGTTGTTATTTACGGGTTATGTCAGGTTATGTACAACGCAAGAAGTGCATGTGATCAAAAAGAATTTTAAATTTCCGCTACTCCCACCACGCTCTCACCTTACCCCACTTCAAGTGCTTATGTATAAGGAGCGGTGGTTGGAAGGGAAACAATATGTCCCGATAAACGAGGTTGCAAGATCCCGATAAGTGAAGATCACGATAAATGAGTGTCCCGATAAACGAGGTTTGACTGTACTTCTTTCAAATTGTAAATAATTACAGAAAGCTCAACTAACAACTTCTAATTTAAATCACTTCATTATCTTCATTAGAACTGAAGATAGTAAAGTTGTATATTTATGTACAAAAAGCGAACAATTTGTTATATTCTGCAAATTTTTCAACGGCTATTTGTTTAGAAATTTTTAAAATACCAACATGAATTTGTTCAGATTTTTCTTATTATTTTTTCAATAAAAAACTATGCTCCACAGTTCGATGTCGTTAAAAGCTGTCAAATTTCCTTACGTTTTATTAGATTTTCAGGTCTGTAAGCCATACAATTTTTTAGCATATTGGTTTCAGGCTCATTAACGTACAACATTTTGACCTTTAAAATTATCCTTCATTACTTGAGCTACCATTTTTTCTTCATTTACTTTTTTAACGTCAAAGCCAGAGGACTCGAATTTTCTCGCCGATAGTAAATAATTCGTCTTTTTAGCTTGAAGATTCGACTATTTAATTAAAAATGCAACTGTTTGTGGTTGAAGTTTATTCTTTTTTATTTGAAAATTCGACCATTTGGTAGAAAATTCGACTTTGTAGGTTGAAAATTTAACTATTTGGTTGTAAATGCAACTGGTGTGACATTAATTTTTGTTTGTTGAAAATTAAACTATTTGGTTGAAAAATCGTATTTTTTGGTTGAAAATTCATCTTTTCGGGTTTTGAAGTCAATTTTTATCTAACACATTCGACTTTTTAGCTTGAAAACTCAACTTTTTCGATGAAAATTCACCTATTTGGGTAGAAAATGAATTTTTTTTGGTTAAAAATTCAACTACTTTGTTGAAAATGCAATATACTTTGACTTTAAATTTTTGAGGATTTCATATTAAATTGAGTATGGTACCTATACGTATACATTAATTTTATTTAAAACATTATATTCCCCTATTTTCGTAAATAATCACCCTGTTTTCCCTTCTTTAAGAGCATTTTGGGCTGTAAAGTCTGTTAAAATATATTATGCTCGTATGTTTCGTGTTTTATTTTAGGCGTTTATCAAATGAAATCGAAGAAAAAATTTCACTTAACGGGGGCGTAGTTTTGAATTTCCCCTAAAAGAGTTGTTTAACAAAACTTTAAAAAGTATTTACCTCACTCTCTTGGGCTAGAGCATTCTTTGCTATCGTTTGAAAAGCTTGTTCAACGTTAATTCCTTCCTTTGCACTTGTTTCGAAATAGGGGATATTGTTTTTTGATTGACACCACTGTTGAGCTCTCTTAGTGGATACCTAAAAAAAAGAAAGAACATACTAATTATAGTTAAGGAATGAGTATTTAAATTATTCTTGAGATTTACTGAACTTACGGCTCTGTTTTCAAGTTCGACTTTATTTCCAAGAACGACAAACGGGAAATTGTCGGGATCTCTTGGCGATGCTTGTATTAAAAATTCGTCCCTCCATGAATCTAAGGATTTGAAGGAAGTTGGTGCTGCGACGTCAAAAACAAGAACACAACAGTCGGCACCTCTGTAAAATGCTACTCCAAGCGATTGGAATCTTTCCTGTCCCGCAGTATCCCAAATCTACAAAATATATAACGTAAATGTTAATGATTTTTCAATGGATTTAAATATTTTAGATTAAATGGGAACAGTAAATTATGTGAATATTTACCTGCATAGTAACTATCCTATCGTCAACCATAACTTCTTTAGTGAGGAAATCAGCACCAATGGTAGCTTTGTATTGGTTGCTGAATTTTTTGTTGACGTATTGATTCATCAACGACGTTTTTCCAACGCCTGAGTCTCCCAGGATGATAACTTTTAGTAGTACTTTCTTGCGAGACGCCATTTTGTATCTTCTAGTCTGCCACAATCAGATCAAATATAATCTTAAGCCGAAGAGTAAATAACTTCGAATTTCGATCAAATCAGGGTGGCCGAAAAATTTAAATTTCAAAATTCCCTAATTTTTCCCTGACAAATTTTTCATTTTCACTTACATAAAAAAAATTTTAATCTTGTATCAATTTTAATATAGAATATTGTATACATAGAATAAAGCAATTTTAAATTTTGATTTATAATTTTTTTATTTATTATTCTCAGGGCTGTCACAGTCTAATTTACTTGGAAAAGTGACCTATGTAAATCCAAAAAGTGACTAAAAGTGACTGATGTGCATAATTAATGTGACTACTGTTCTTTCGAATTTAAAAGAACTCGATGCACAAGACTTAAAAACAATTCAAGTTCAATTCAAAAGAATGTAAATGAATTGGAAAAAAGCCAAAAAATTCAATTGACATCAGAAGAGTTTGAATGAATTTCGAGGAATTTAAGGAAAATGAGAAAAATTCAATGAAATTCATAAAAATTTAAAGCGAATTAAAAAAATCAAGAGAATTGAAAATAATTCAAAAATATGACAACATTCATTTCAATTAAGTAAGTTTGAAATTACTTTAGAAAAATTCAAGGCAATTCAAATGAATTTGATGAAATTCCTAAGAATTTAAGGTGAATTTTAAAGATTTCAAGATGAATTAAACAAATTTTTTTTTAAATCCATTGAATTGAGTCAATTTAGAAAAATTCAAGAGAATCCTGGTCAATTTATTCAAATACCTTAAAACTTTATAGGTCCTACAAAATCGTTCAATATCTTCCACAATTTTAGGAAACTCTTTACAACCGCATACAAATTTTTTCAATCCCTTAAAATCATTAAAATCTTTGAGAATCCCGTGAAACTTCGTAAAACTCTTGAAAAATGCCTTGAAATCATTCCAAATACCCTAAAATATTTGAAACACTTTGAAATCTCTTTAAATTATTCAATTCAGTTAAAAACTACTTGGAATCCTTTAAAATTCCCTAAAATATTTCAAATCCTATGAAATAAATGTTTTAAAGCTCTTGAAAACGCCTTGGAATCTTTTAAAGGCTGCGTTTAGTCGTCCAGAAAAATTGAGGGTGTTGGAAAAGGGGATGGACTAGTTCCGAAATTTCGGGACTTTTAAAATAGCCTAAAATATTTAAAATCTATTAAATTACTAAATTCAACTGAAAATTGCATGGAATATTTTCAAATACCCTAACAAATTTCGAATCCTTTAAAATCTTTTGAAATCTCTTCAAAAATGTGTATAGCACTTGAAATTTTCAAAAATACCCTAACATTTTTTAAATTCCTTCAAATTATTGGAATATATCAAAAATTTCTTGGAATCTTTTAAAATACGCTAAAAGATTTCAATCTCTGACTTCTGCCATTTTTTTCTTCAACATCCGACTTTCCCTGACCAAAAAAATTCCCTGACTTTCAGGTTTTCCCAGACCTGCAGTCACATATCAAAAAACATCACGAAAGAAAAATTATTTCGTGCAAAAATTGTTACAAAAATACCCAATTACTACTTTATTTTTCGATTTTAAGAGGTAACAGTTGTTTTTCCAGTTTTATACGAAAGAAAAATATAGAACCGATAAGGTATGACTTAAATAACTCTAGGTTAGTGTTTTCTTCATAAAAAAATCGTATTGGTTATATCTGTCTATGAATAAAAAAAAGATTTTAAGCGAAATGTATAATAATTTCTGATTATATAAAACTCTAATCATACAATTGGTGATTAGTTGATGATTGGAGATTTTTAAAATCAGAAATAATTATATAAATTTCGCTGAAAATCTTGTTTTAAACATAGGGAGAATTTAACACTAAGATTTTTAAGAAGAAGAAATTAACCTCAGCTTGTTTAAATCATGTTTTATCTGTTATCATTTTTACCCTCGTATAAAACTGAAAGAAAAAAAAACAATTTTTATCTCTTAAAATTGAAAAATAAAATTTAATAAACTGACATTAAAAAATACGGATTTGGTACTTTTGTCGGGGTTTTTTCCAAGGAACAACTGTGCTCTCTTCACTTTTTTTCATATCTTGCTTCGCTTACAAGAAAAATTGGAAATTTTCATTTTTTAAAAATTAAAAATGGATTTTTTTAATAATGTCCCGATGAAAAATTTCGTACCTAAAAAATCCTACTATTCGTAGTGAAATTTCGGTACACGAAACTACGGCCTTTGTTTTTTTACTGGAAAATAGTTGAAAGACATTCCAGATTCAAAATCCAGAAAAACATTTTTGGTGTTAAATAAGAAGCCTTCAATAATTTACAATTTTAAACCTAATATCCTTCAACCGTAAAAACATTTTTTTCAAAATGAAGCATTCAGGATTGATAAATTCTATTTAAAAGGGAAATAGTTTTTTATTGGAAGCCTTTACGAATTAGTTTCAAATGAGTAGGCAGATTAAAACATTCAAAGTTTTATGATTGCCCAATTTTCGATTGAGGCATTCACTGTTCAGCAATTTTTTATGATAAAATATTTGAACTTGTACGATTTGAAATCGGATTCGTACAAAATAAAATAATTTTAACTTGTCCGAACTGTCTACACTTTACATTAAGGAAACTTTTAATCCTTCATGCTGAAAATGAACAATTTCTCATTGAAAGCGAAAAAACGTGAACAAGTTCAAAATAAACTGTTCAAAATATTGAGCAACTTCAATTTGAAAGCATTCGAAATACAATAAACTTAAATTGTAAGCGGAATTAATGAAACAATTCTTAATTTTTGCGACTTGAAACATAAATAATTGCAAAATTGTACATATTCTTAATTGTACAAATTCCAAAGCGAACTAATTGCAATATCAATTAAGGGTTGCAGTACAGAACTAGATAACATTTTTTTTATCGAAAATGGGTTTATTATTGCATAAAAAAATCTTGATAAATCAAATACACATTGTGATGAATATATTTATCAAAATATCATTTTTTGATACAATAATTTTTTTTAATGTATTTAAAATATTCGTTACAATTTATTTAGAATTTTAACGTAGTAGCATATTTTTCAACCTTTTAACATTGATATTTTTTGGAATCATTTAATGACAGAAATTTTTTTTTGTCTTGAATTTTGAGTACAAAAATGTCTGTTATAATATGACATCGCAATCTTAAATTCAATCAAACGTTTTTTATTCTGATTAATTATCCTCATATCTCGGAACAAAATTTTTATTTTTGCAATAAATTGAAAATTCCATTTTTAAGTGCTACCCAATGCCGATTTTGAAAACCCACGAAATTTTAATCTTAAAATTCTCAGTCGATTCTCTCAGAATTAGCTAACTTTTTTTATGTCCGTTTCTTTTAACTCAGATAACTTTTTTTATCAAACTTTTTTGACCTCAATTCAGCAACACTTCGGCTCGGGAGTGGACATTTGTTTTATCTCTAGATAATGATTTCGATTTTACAGAATGTTTTTTCGCTCTTTTGAAAAATCCCAATTTTTTGGTCATCTAATTCAATTACATTGAAGCCTTTAAAATTAAACATATACACATTAAAAGGGTCTGAGATTGAACATTTTTAAATTTTAAATGCCAAAACTGTTCATTCTTAATTTGAAGTATCAATGAGTAATACATTTCTATTTATAAAGGTTAAAAAATGAATCATTTTAACACATTTTGTCACTGAAATCGTACACAATGAAACAATAATAATTATTGTGATAATAATGCCAACATTTGTACGATTTTTAAATGAATTTCAAAGTTAAATGATTTTTTTAGTGAGAGGAATTTCTTTTTTTTTTTAAAGAGAGTTTAGATTTAAAGTACTCAGCAAAAATTGCGAAAGCTGGTTTTTTAATTCCCACTTGTGAAAATTGGAAGGCTCGCAGGCTCAAAATACACAAGCATTATAAATCCTTTGAATTAACAAAAATTAGTTTTTAAAAGTCTAATTTGATAAGCTTTTGGAATTTAGACTCCAAAATATTTTTCTTTTTTAAGAGGAATTTCCTCATCTTTCCATTTTTAAACATAAAAATACATTAAAATCAAAAAGTACCACAATCTATCAAAAGAATTACAATAAAATTTAAAATTGGTTATGATAATTGAACACTTTCTTAAAAAAAAAAAAAAACAGTATAAAAGTAGGGATCAAAATGCAATTAAAAATTAACATAAAAAATATGTGAAAAATCATACCTTCTAATCAAACTGGCGTTCACAAAACGACGAAAAATTCCAAATTTTCTCGACTACAAAGTCAATAACATCCTCGAAGTAGAACGCACTTATTTCAGCTCTGCTGTAAGTTGGTAGACAAAGCAACCTGCAAGTCAAAGAAGCTTAAATGAAATATATTCTTACACGAAGAATGTGATAATAAGGCTTAGAAGGAAATTCCAAACGCTCTGATTAGTTAAATTTGCACAAAAATAAAAACAACGCTCGTCACAATCATCAACACAAGCTCACTTTCTAACAATGGAAACGCTACTACGTAGAAAAGAGTCGCAGAAAAATATTGACAACACTAAAGGCGTTTTCGGACTCACTTAAAATATTCTTGCCAATAATATAAAAGCAGTATACTCAATTTTTGAAACACTCAACAACTGGTGACCACTAATGATTCATCGAACGTCAATAGGAAAAATACACCCCTTTTTAAATGACGTATTACCGAAAAACTGTAACTGCTCCGAAAAAATCGGACCAAAAATGTTTTTCAAACCTGTGTATTACATTTGAACAAAAATGTCTAATTCTGGTTGAAAAAGGTAATTTAAGGAGATGACTTTCTTGCAAAATGAATTATGATTTCTCAACAAAGTCGTACTCACTCAATAGCAAGGCTCTGAAACCTGTCAACACGCGATCTTGAACTTTACGATGTTTCTGAATACTAGAACGTCCCTTCGCAAAATATCGATTTATGAGCGAACACGAAATATCACAGTCAATTCGACGAATCGAGGGGCAGAGATTTCGTTAAAATCACTTGAAATTTGGAAGATAGGGAGCTAAACGATGCGACTGCCTCAACTGCACACAAAGAAAATGGCGTTTTAGGAAAATCACGAGTGTAATCAACGATGTCGTCACCTGTTCGCTAGTATCGATTCGTTTTTCTCGAATTGTCGAGGAATCGACTGTAAAGCAGCAACTTCAGGTGTAAAAGGAACGCATGTGTAAAAGTGCATAGAGGGCAAGTGTATAAAAAAAAAACTTGTCAGACAAATATGTTGCTTAACATTTCAAATTACAAAACAGAAGTGATTTTGGAGCAGAAGATTTAATTTGGAGAATTCAGTTTTTGAATTATGGTTGATAAAAAAGGGTTTGAATGAATCGATTGAATTGAAGTTGTACTCACAGGGTTATAAAAAAGGTTGTGCTCTCCTCGTTCGTTCATTAACACTCATTGACAAATTGTTACGAGTTACGACAATGACAATCACAGCTGACAATGCATGACAATGCATGACAAAGAGATCACTTAGTGATCTCGTCTTTCCCCCTCCTTCAATTGTTAAACGCTTCAGGGACGTTCCGTACATTTGGAACACCATGTTATTTAACAAAAATGTTATTCTTTATTACATTTCTCTTTTTTCTAATATTGCAATAATTTTGGACAAGTTTTTGAGGTTAGAATGTAATAAGAATAACAGTTTTTGAGAATTTACATAAATAATAAGCTTAATATTTATATAAAATGTTAACTAGTGAACAATGTTTTCACGACCCTGGGGCCATCAATAATGCCAATAAGAGTCCACTGATACTCATTATTGTCTCTGGAATAAAATACTGCATGGAGAGAAATTAACCTATGGATTATTTAGTATCATTTTCTGATTTTGTTATAATTTTTAAGATTCAGAATCACATTCTTGCTTTATTTTGTGTACCTATTGATTTCTACATTCAAGATTTGACCTTCGCCTTAGATCTGTTGTGATTCAAAGAAAATCTCGAGTGCGATGGTGGTGTAATGGTCAGCATAGTTGCCTTCCAAGCAGTTG
>CAKNYM010050760.1:223121-253808 GCA_932195095.1 Andricus curvator
AGTTGACTCCGTAAACAAATTGTGCCTATTCCTTGAAAAATAGCCAAACTTTAAATATGTTGAGAAAACCCATTTCCTCAGGTTTTCTCTATTTTTTGTTTACATATTTTTAACTGAAAATTTAACTATTCGATTTTTGGTTGAAAATTGATATTTTTAGTTTAAAATTCAAGTATTTGGTTGAAAGTTGAACTTTTTTAGTTGAAAATTCAACGATTTTGACGATAATGAAATTTGTTTACGTTCAACTGAAAGTTGTAAAATTTTATCACATATGCATGCAACGTATTATCAGAACGTATAGAATTCAGTCGTTTTATATTACAATGAGTGTAAAACTTGACGTGAATATATTCACTTGCATCAAGTTGCATGATTAGCGAGCTCTATAGAAAAAGCAAACACGCATATAAAGAATAATATCTTCATTTTTTTTTATCTAACAATAAGTGTCAAACAAATGATAAATAATGAAACCAAATATTGGACACCAATGCAATAATGAAAATCTCATCAAAAACATCTACGATTTATTAATAGAATTTTTTACAATTCAGCAACTTTTTAAATTTAGATATCTTTTGGAATTACTTGAAAAACTGATTAGAGTAATCTCAATTTTAGTTTCAATCAATTTATATGTTGGTTATACTGATAACTTTTTATTGGGCGGAATTTTTTGCATCGTTGATGTTCTTGGCGAGATTTCACTCCTTTTTCTAATACCAAATTTTGTTAAGTATAGAATAATAATCGTGTCAGTGTTTTCCTACACTATCTACCCGAGATGACGTCGATTTTTCAAATGGAATGTGACTTTTTTCTACTTTTTTTCTTTTTTTTCAAAATTTGTTTCAAACTTTCAAAATAACAAAAAAAAAATCTGCCCGCTTCGCGGGCACATTCTCATCGCGCGCTTCGCGCGCGGCTCGCTTCGCTCGCAAGTTTGAGCGCGCCTAGGGCGCGCAACTGTTGGATCTCGCGCTTCGCGCTCGATCATATATTTATCTCGCGCTTCGCGCTCGATTATGTATTCACCTCGCGCTACGCGCTCGGGCGTATCTACATCGCGCTTTACGCTCGGTTGCTCTAGATTTTTCAACTTCGTGTTCGACTTCGATGAAAAGAAAAAGTTTGTTTGCAAATGTTATAAAATTATCAAAACCTCTACATATTAAGTGATTGTTAAATTTGTTTTTATTTTAGACTGAAAAGGAACTTCATTTACTCAAGGTTCTATCGACCTTAAGGAACACATTCTCATCCAGACACTCGCGCTTCGCGCTCGATATTTGATTTGAAAATCATTTGAACCTTGCGTTCCACGCTCGGTTCTGTGCATTTGATTTTTCTATTTTCAATGCTGTTTTTTACGAATAAAACAAAAACTACGCGTCATATCAAAAAGTGAATGATGAGAAATTTTTAGATCTTTTTTGGGTGCACAATTTTGGTGGAATGATCTTTTCTCGAATCTTGCATAGTTTCACAGCAAAATGGAATTTTTGATTATTTTTTTGTGCGATCAAAATTTGAATTTTTTATTTTTCAAAAAATTCAAAAAGTTGTTATGAAAATATTATAGGGCGTTCAAAAAGCAACGTTTTTCTCCTCTTGACTTTTTTTCATATCGTGCGTTTTTCGGCTTAAAATGTACATTTTCATTTGTTTTTTGGAATTTTGAAAATGCTATAACTCCAGTAATTTTTGTTTTATCACGAAAAGTCATGAGAATATTTTGTTCGTCATGTTGCGTACTACTAATAACCATACATAGAATTTTTAAATCTTCAAAAAAAGTGGTTTAAAAAATTTTCAAAATGTGCTCACTTTTTGAATTTTCATCCAAAATAGCTGGTTAACGAACTCGTTCTCTATTTTTCGGCCATAAAAAAGTGTGCCAAAGCTCAATCAAATCTGATCATTTTTTCGAAAGTTATCGTGGCTACAGACAGACAGACAGACAGACAGACAGACAGACAGACTGACAGACAGACAGACAGACAGACTACAGACAGACAGACACCTTGGTAAAAACCGTTTTTTCTGGCTCAGGGGGTCTCAAAACGTGGAGATTTGATGAAAACCGACTATGTCAAATTTTACATAAAACCAATACCTTCTCATTAGAATGAGAATGTAAAAAATTTTTAAAGATGGTTACACCGAGTGTAGAAGTGGCGTAGAGCAGTGGAATATCCTACACGATGTTTCGGTTGTCAAAAAATCAATTTCTTGCACAAAATATATAAAATATCGAAAAATAATTTATAAATAAAAGTTTCCTGTAAAATTTATCGCAAATTTCGTGGAACAGAATTGTTCTGAAATTTGTGTACTAATCGGTTGAATAGTGTAAGCTGTGTAGGTCCATCGAGGAACCGCCAATTTTTTTAATTAAAGCCTTTAAAATCAATCATTCTTAAATTTCAGATTTTTACAGTTAATTGAAAATGGTTGAATGTTGAATAATTCAATAATACGCTATATTATTATTATTATTATAGCAGAAAATTTCTAAATTGTTTAGGAAGTAAAAATACAAACAAGGTGTTGAGAAGGCTATGTGTTACTTTAGATAATTGAAAAATAAGCCTTCGAAGTTTTTCAATATTTAAGCTTGAGAAATAGAATTTTTAGTGAAATTGATCATTAACATTTTTAATTTATTATATTAGTAAAGAGGTAAATATTGATTTATTGAAGATCCACCCCTTCATCGGGGGTTAAATGTGG
Source organism: Andricus curvator (assembly GCA_932195095.1). NCBI lineage: Eukaryota > Metazoa > Arthropoda > Insecta > Hymenoptera > Cynipidae > Andricus > Andricus curvator. The sequence continues at coordinate 225,858 of CAKNYM010050760.1, forward strand.
CTAAAATGCATTAAAATTCGAAAAGTTTTAAAGGTAATTTTAATTCATAAATGGGGCAAAGTTTCTCAAGTGTACCCGCCTAAAAACTTGACCCCGATTTTCTTAAAATGAACCAGTTAAATCTCACTGATTTCCAGTGAAATCTCACTGGTTGAAACAGCCAGAAGTGTGTCACTGACAATCAGTGAGAATTCACTGGTTCATTCAGTGGAGTTCCGGCACTGGTTTATTCAGTGAGTTTCACTGGTTTCTCAGTACCAGTAGTCATCTGGTCGTACGCCTTGTCGTCTGTCAGCTGTTTATGTATGACACTTATTATTCATCACTATTATGGTAACAGTTGTAAAATTATCTTTTAAAAACCTCACTTTACTCTCACAACAATAAGTGAAGGCCGGGCTGCAATATAATGGGATATAACATGTTGCGCCTAATTGTGGGAAGACCCGTCGTTATGTCAACGTGTCGCGTCGCTCAAAGTCAAGCCCAAGTGGCCACGGGCCTCCCACTATCAAGCGAAAGATATTATATCCCCTGCTCATTGCAGGCAGGCGCCAAATATTTATAAAACAAACACTAGTACACAATAAGGTTCGTTTTCACTCGCGAAATGCCAAGACCACGACAAGACCTGACCGGCGACGCGCGCGTCCCAGACGACTGGAGGTTCATGTCTTGCCCGCGTGGAGCGCTATATCACTGGTTCAATATATCATTTTGCGTCACTGGTAGAATCAGTAGCGCTATATTAGTTGAATCATTTACTGGTTCATCCACTCAAAGTGGAAAAACCACTGGTCCGCCAGTGATAATTCAAAATACTGATTCAACCAGTGAAAATTTCACTGGTTCAGTTTAAGAGAGCAGTGAATTGTACTCATAGTGGACCTCTTCTAATTCCCCAAAGGGGAGACCTCTAGTACTACTGGTTGTCATAATACAGTGGCTCTAATTTTCATGAGTTTACTACGCACGCCGATACTTAATGAATCATAACTTCTATTAAAGTCATCCAATTTAACATTTCTATGGGGGTTTTGGAAACATTTTTTCTTCAGCTTTCCAACAAAAATAATGATTTTTCCATAAAAAAAATTATTTCATCTTAATATTTCATTTTAATCTTACTTTTGCGTTTTTCTCCAAGAGAACCCGCACATTTTTTCCAAAAATTGTTGCAAAAGAAAGCTTGTTTTAATCCCTTTGAAAATAATCTATTAACGAAAATGAGGCAAAAGAAATTGGTGGAGGTGTAGGACACTCCTTGCGCGCAGCAGCCGCGTTGCGAGCGTCCGCGTTTGTAATTCCGACTACAGTCAGCATTTGTCAATGGAAATATTATTTTTGTTATGAACAATTTGAAGAATAACAATGTTAGTTATGTATTAAAGAGGTTTCTTCTTTTACTATGTAACTTTAATCTACTTTAAAAAACTGTAAAGCAAATCAGAAAGAGAAATGCACGTGTACTGCAATAAGCACATTACTTAACTCAATTATTGATGTGACAGGCGAGGGTACTCACTATAAAGCACCCCGAATTCTGAAATAAAACTTTTGTAATTTAATTCAAGTGAGATGCGAGGGGACTCACTAAAAAGCACCCCGAAATCTGAAATAAAATGGTTGTAATTTGATTCAAGTGAGAGGCGAGGGGACTCACTAAGAAGCACACCGAAGTTTATAATTTTAATTTTTAATTTAATAAATCTCTAAATTTTCGTTAATGGATCATTTTCAAGGGATTAAAACAAGCTTTCTTTTGAAAAGATTTTTGGAAAAAAAATGTGGGGCCTCTCTTGGAGAAAAACGCAAAAAAAAGGTTAACATTAAAAAATAAAGGTGAAAACTTTTTTTTATGGAAAAATCATTATTTTTGTCGTACAGCTGAAGGAAAAACGTTTACAAAACCCCCATAGAAAATTTAAATTGGATAACTTTAGTAGAAGTTATGGTTAATTAGTATCGGCATGCGTGGTAAAATCACTACAATTCAGTGGACCTTCAAGAAGATCGGGGACAACACGTTTTTAGGCGGGTACACTTGAGAAATTTTGCCCCAAATATGCAATGGGGTTTGTGGATACATAAAAAAACACATATATTTTCTAGTAATCTATAGTGCTCTAAAACATACGTGCTTCAAAAAATCAAAATGAATCAAATGACAAATCGGAGACAGCACTTAGGTAACCTGCGCTGTAAGGCTGTATTAACCTTATCTGAAAGAGGATTTCTTCAACTACTTTTTGTAGTTTGTTATTGCTCTTCCTCGAAAAGAAAACGATATGCAAGGCTTATCGCTGGCTAGTAGTCCGACCAAAGATATCTTTGGAGTAATGCTTGAATTAATGCTTGTCTCGAGCAAAAATAAAAATAATAATGCTAAGTATAATAATGTCTATTCTCTAATAATGCTAAATTAAAAACAGTAAAAATTGTTATTAATTCACGTTAGGAAGGAATTATTTTTACTAATTAAAGTGAATTATTGATAACACTTTAACTGTGAATTGTACAAGCTTTTAATTTGAAAGTTTTTAAAACATCAAAATGAAGATATTCAAAAGTATATTACAAATATTTGATTATACCTATAGAAAATATCAAATATCTCTATAGATATCGTATGCTGAATTCGGTGTGGTTTCGAGTTGCAATATTTTTGACACACGAAAACAAATGAAGGTAAAATGAAATTTTTTTTTGTTCAAATTAAGCTGCAACGAATTTCACACCAATTATTTTCTGTATAGGCACATTGTTAGAAAACTCCATATGAGATTTCGTATACATGTGTGTCAAGCAAATATGCACTACCGCTACTGAAATGTAACGTACATCATTGGTGTAGTGAATTTAATATACAATTATACATGTGTATTAAATTTAATATACAGGTCGGTATAGCAATGTGCGTGAAAAATCAAAGTGCTTTCATTTCTTTAAATCTTGTCAAATATTGGCAATTAAATTAATAATCTAGAATTCGTCAACTGAATTGTTATTGATAATGAAAGTGCAATGTACGAGTGGAACTTTTTCCTAAATTCGCTCTAAATGCTAAAAATTTAATGCGAATACAGTTGATTGTAGGTTAAGTCTGTTATTTATTTGCTTAATTGAACTTTTCGACTTGAAATCCAATTTTATTTTTGGTTAACATTAAGAAGGCATAATGTTTCATTATTTAGAATCGAAAATTACTGCTAAACTTATTGTGAATTTGTGTAAAATGGAATTATCTGATTTTTCTTGTAAGTGATTAACATGAATGTATATGAAATTTAATATACACGTTCTTAATGGTGATTTTATATGCTTAGTTTATTAATTTTAATACAGTGGGTATATTACATTTAATATCATTTTAACAGTGCATAGACAATGTCAGACAATCCGTTAATAACGATTTTTGCTCAAATTTGTCATTTTAACTCAGGTCTCAGCTAATTAGGTAGTCAAACTTTTCTACAAACTTTTATTAGAGGAAGTAATTATTAAAATTGTTCATAAAGTTCCCACGACAAAAATATGCCTGAAGAGGGACAAATATCATGCCCGAAACGTCGTTTAAATAAAAGGATATATTAAAATTAAATAAGGACGAGAGAGACTCATTTTTTGCGTTATAGGGAGTTTCTTTTCTTCTTCATAAGTGGAACCAAACCACCATTCACGAATTCACCGTTAACAATCGATGAAAGTACTACCTGCAACGTCCACGAGTCCATGAATGAACCCCATAGTCACCACCCATAAATGGCCTTGTGATTCGCATGGCGAATGGACAGAATGGCGGAATCACGGCAGATAAAGATTTCTTTTGTATATACATATAATATATTACAATGTTAGAAATTTCCATCGAAAGATCAGATGGCAAAACGTTTGCTAAAGGTGAAAATAATTCCAGATGAGAAAAGCAACTCCTACACTGTTAGAAATGTTCTTAAAATTCCGACACATTTAGGATACTAAAGTAACAGAAATTGGTAACAAAAATATAAGTCATCATGATAGAAAGAATGCGCAGTTAGCAAATACGCACTCCTTGCTTCTCGATCGCATTCGAAGCGGACAAAGCATGGTGACTCTAGTCATGGGCGGCAAAGAACTGCAAAAGGTTGTGTTGAATTGTAATAATTTGCACGCAAAGAAGAAACTGAAAAAAGTGTTGAAATCACGAGTGAAGGCAACGACCTAGAAGCTCGGTTGATGTCTTGATGAGCGAATTATCTTTGAAATAAAATAGTTACAAGATACTGCAATCATCTGCCTCGTAAATAAACTTCTAAAAAGGTACATCAGGGCCACTAGCACCAGCTGCGTAAATTAATAATTAACGTTTCAATTGCATGGTGAGTCCGCTGTTTACGTCAAATGACGCCCTCTTCGATAGATAGGTTATATCTGTAATTTTGAGTCGTTCCGTTGGTTCATTAATTTTAATATAAATTTGCAGGATATATTTGTCTTAACAATATAAATTATAGTAAGACTATATGTAGGTGAAGTTTATATGTAAATGACTACGTATGTATCTAGGTTATATAATATACTCAGTGAATCAACTGTGTTTATATATTAACTTCGCTCACATTTTCTTACTATTTATATATTGTCAGGAAAAATATAAACTATATATTTTAAATTAAAATTAATGAACCGAAAAATTTTTTATTTCCCTTGAAACTTTTATAGTTACAGTAACTGAAAATTCCTGAATTGTAACATAAGGTTTATGCAGTTACCATTGCTGAAATTTCTGTTCCTGCGTTTAAGCAAATTTAGAAACGGTTTCTGCATAAAGCGTTAGTCATGCGTCTCTGAAAATTCCTACATAAATTTCTCAAAGTGTAGGTTAGTTTGGTGTTTCTGTTATTTATTTGATGATTGTGGTGCTAAATAATAAATTATGTTACAACTATCAGCAAAGAAAATTATATATTATAAATTAGAAAAATGATTTGATACATAAATTATAAAATTTGTAAATTGAATTAGATCTGGAAATCAAACAACATCCCTGAGTATAATGGAAGAATAATCCTGAGGATTATAAATCCGAATCGGTGCAGGTGAATTGAGTAAGTACACGGAGAAAAATCAACGGTTAATTTTACCTTGATTTCGAGTAGAATTTACTCGGAAAAATGGTAGTTTTATGACACGTAGGGATTTTCAGTTAAGTTTACTCTATGTCGTAAATATTTTTCACTATCTCCCAAAAAGTTAAAAGTTCTATTCTATCCATGTGGTAAATAACAGGTATGGCAGTACATTGTGCCATCTTCCTAATGAACTATACCCATCTTACATGGTACTTTTGAATGGGAAAAAGGTACATTCGATGCTACTAGGTACCTACGCTTACCGGGCTACATGGTACTTTTGACTTGGCGGAACAGTGGAAGAAACTTTGGGTATCAGTGACTTGTTCTATGCTACATGGTATTTTGACCGCACTTATTAGTAAAATTGAGGCTTTTCTTGTACCCGGCTACATGGCACGTTTAACTATGTGAACAGTGGAATGAACGATGACTCCCGATTATGTGTGCTGAACTACATGGTACTTTCGACCACGTCGAATGGAAAAATCAACACTAATTTATACGTAAATTCGCAGCTACTTTACACAGTAATTTCTAGTATGCCAAAAGGTATTAATAACTTTTTTCATGAGACACATGGCAACTCGTACTTTTTTTGCAGAAAATTTATTGTTATTTTATAGTGAAATCTCCTTTGAATTAGGAAAATTTACACTCTGATGTGTTGTAGTCGCAAGCCCTTGTCATATGCTTCTGCCCTTTTCTTATCAATCTGCGTTTGTAAGTCAGCTGCAGCCAGAAAACGACAAAGTGATCAATATGAGAGTACAGAGAAGCATTTTTCAAACAAATTCATAAAAATGTAAACATAATAAATAACAATTTTTACTCGCATGTACAAAATAAATCCAGATAAAGTTCCTGCTACAGAGGCTTTATTGTTTCTCGGATCTTTTTGAGCAGGAGACACAAGTTCTGTATTTCTACAGTGTCCTTTTTGCGTTTTTAGCACCCTTTTTTGGTTCCTGCGCCATATTTCATGTGCCTTGGCTCGTGAGTAATAAAAAAAAAAGTAACAGCGTCTTGATTTACTGTAACAAAAAATGAAATAATCAATCTCAGTCTCAAGTTTCACGAAAACTAGTTAAAAATTTTAATTCTCACAACAAATTTGGTATACTTGCCTTTTGGTAGTTTCTCGACGTCTTACAAAATTGTTCCTTCGACAGGACTTTCATTTCCGGAAGTGCTCGATGTTCTCGGTTTTTTGGGGTTTTCCGGTGTACTTAGGTTAGGAGAAAAAGAATATTTCTGTCTCGCATCTTGTCTCATTTCTCATGAACAAAACTCTGAAAAGAAACAATACAACCGATGCATCGGCGGTAAAGTACCATCAATTCTCGAATTGGAGGAAGTTATGTACTTAATTAAAATATAGAGTTTGTTACACGATAATTTATATAAAGCTTAAATAATTTACTACAACTTACCTTATAAATCTCACCTGAATATCAGTGACACTGAATATGAGGCAGCTCCAATTTTTTCCTCAAATATTTTAATTTAAAGAAGGTTTCAAACTGCAGGACAAACACTTTACCAAAGCTTGATGCCAACTGAAGCGTCGCTTTGGATAAATGGCGCGACAGAGGATTATAAAATGTTTTTACTAAATAAACAGGTTATAATCTACTCTGATTCTAGTGCCATGGACATCACAGACGTGGAAAAAGTACCATGAGACAAGTTATAATATCTCTTAGGCCATAAGACAGTTTGTACCACTTGAAATAGAGTCGAAATCCTTGAAAGAAAGGGCACTTTGTCTTCTGAGAATGTGTAAATTATGCTGTGATTTTCATTAAGAAGTACTATGTTAAATAGGTAGAAGCACCCGAGACATACAGGGACCAGTTTACTGTGCCAAAAAGGGTCTGGTACCTGCTACCACGGCAATATTTCACCATGCGAAATGAGAAAAGTACCATGTGAAATAGGAAAAGTACCATGTGAAATAGGCAAATCACCAATCCTATAAAAGGAAAATTATACTATGTGATATAATACTTGTTACCTGCGTTTTCGGGAATTACTACCCATGTAAATACTTTTTTCTATAATTCGCGAAAAAGTGCCAGTTTTTCCACCTGTTTTTGGTGTAAAAAGTTACCGATTTTTGCTCGATGGCGTGGCGCATGCGCAGTGCCGACCTTTCCGGGCAACAGTGACAAAAGTGGACAGATGCAGTGGAAAAAGTAAATGGACAGTGATAAAAGTGAGGCACAGTGGAAAAAGTAAATGTTATTTCGGGTGGGTTCGTGCTGCCTCGGGTGGACTCGTGCATCGTGCGCAGCCAACTTCATTCTATTTTCCGACTGTCGTCCCTAACCTAAAAGCAATTTCCTGAAAAGTCTCGAGTTGTGTATTTTGTATGTACTTTTGTCACTTGGCAAAAGCAAAAAAACACCGTCAGTTTCTCCGAAAATACTGTGCTTGGTTTTTTTCACGAAAAATCGGAAGTTTTGAAGCCCTCAACTTTATGGGCCAACTATTCAATTGTGAGAACCAGCTTATTATTACTGCCATATTATTGCCATGGTTTTGATAATTGCCATTGTCATTGTTGCGTCAATCGACAAAAAATCGCCTTCTTTTTACACAAAAAACAGGTAAACAAAAACTAGCACTTTTTAACAAATTATAGAAAAAGTATCGTGTCCCACACATTGAAAAAGCGACGATTTTTCAACTTGTAGCACAATATACTATTTCTGACAACTTTTCTCCGTTCCTACTGCTATTTTTCCAAAGATTTTATACATAATGCGAATAATACGTTACACTCCATCTATCTAATAAAAATAGCTTGGTACTGATAGAGAAAAATACGTTCTTAAATGTTAAGAAATAATAAATTTCTTGTTATAAAGTACAATTCTACACAGAATCTTTTACCATGTTTTTAAATAATTATATTTACTATGTGCGAATAGAGTTTTTCGCTTTTTGAAACGTATTTTCCACTCTGCAATTAATATTTTCTAGTAATTTTCATGTGCATTTTACATTTCCAAAAAGTAGGTTCTTCTTTTTACCATGTGGCACTGTAACAACTACAACGTTCTTAAAATCTATTTTTCTCCGTGTAGGATGTATGTTGTGTATGAATTGAGTCTGACCACTCTCCCCTCCAAAAGAAAAAAACCGTATCTGCAGTTCGGACAAGTAACCTGTCAGTTTTACAAATTCTAAGTAAAACTCATAAAGACTTTTCTTTCATTTTATGTTTATTAACATATGGACCATGATGCATATCGTTTTGCAAAATGAATGTTCATATATTGCAAAAAAAGACAAATTTAAATATTTTATACAAGTGTTAATTGCTCTCGAAGCAATGAACAATGAAACGAACGATGTAATAATCCAAATTTATAGGCATGTTTGTTTTTATTGAGCCCTTTCAAGGTAACCACTCGCACTTAAAAAAATCCAGGCTATTACCCGGTTTTCCCGTTCAAAAATGAGATTTTTTCCCCTGGTTGATTTTCAAGAATTTATAATAATAATTATTCAATACTAGTTGCTTTACTTTTTTATCATATACATTTTTTAAATAATTCAACATTTCAGAACACCAAGGCAAAATATATAATGTACATTATTGTCAAAGTAATAATAGAAAAATAAATTATTTTAAACAACATACCATATTTCTAAGATTTCAAGTCGAAATATACTGCATTTTCAACAAAATAGTGGAATTTTCAACAACAACAAATATTTTTCAACAAAACAGTTGAGTTTTCCAGCTAAAAATTCGAATATTCAAGAGAACATTTGTGATGAATTTTCAACAAAAAAGTTGAAGTTTCAACCAAATAGTTGAATTTTGAACCTTAAAACATGAATTTTTAACCCAAAAAGACAAATCTTTTAGAAAACGGTTGAATTTTCAATTAAAAAAGATTACTTTCCTACCAAAAGAAGAATTTTTAATCCAAAAAGATGAATTTTCAAGAAAAAAATTGAGTTTTCGACCAAAAAAGGATGACATTTTAAGAAAATAGTTCAATTTTCAAGGAAATAATGAAATCTTCAGTCAAATAGTAGAATCTGTAACCAAAAGAGATGAATGTCTGACCAAATATATAATAGTAGACTTTTCTATTGAAAATAATTAACTTTCACACGTAAAATATGAATTTTCAATAAAAAAAGATGACTTTTCTAGTTTTCTACCAAAAGAGGAATTTTCAATCCAAAAGGACGAATTTTTACCGAATAAGACGAATTTTCGACAAAACAATTGGATTATCGACGAAAAAAGATGACTTTCACAAAATATTTAAATTTTCAACCAACTAGTAGAATTTGTAACTAAAAGAGATAGATTCTGAACCAATAGTATAATAGTAGACTTTTCAAATAAAAAGAATTAACATTCAACCAAAAAAGATGACTTTTTAAAAAAATAGTTGAATTTTCAACAAAATAATTAAAATTTCAACCAAATATTAGAATTTGTAACCAAAAGAGATAAACTCTGGATTAAAAATATAATAGTAGACTTTTTGATTAAAAGAAGTAACATTCAACCAAAAAATACGACCTTTCGACCAAAGATGCATTTTCAATCCAAAAGAACCAATTTTCTATCCAGAAAGATGAATGTTTAACAAAGCAATTGAATGTTCGACCACTCAGAGAAATGTCCTCTTGTGGTAAAAGGATTTTTTTTGACGTAAATGGAATTTCCTCTTAAATTTAAGGTTGAGAGGATTTTCATTTGTCTCAACAGCTGATTCCTAGGAATCCTTTTGCAGCAAAAATTTTCCTTATGCTACTAACTTCACCTAATCTTGCAGCCTAATAATCCTATTTGTGTAAAAAATATATTCACGTCGTTCAAAACAAAACAGGCAAGAGAACGATGCTTTTGTTTCAAGACAACTTTTTCTCCTTTTCTCTGAGTGACTAAAAGAGATATTCTGAACTGAAAATGTAATAATAGATTTTCAATTCAAAAGAATTAACTTTCATCGAAAAATTGTTAAATTTTCTTATTGGGTTCTATTACTTCAGTTCACATTTTAGTGCAAAAACGAGAAAAAGGGGAATTTCCTTAAAAACTGGATGAAAAAGAGGAATTCTTTTAAAAAGGGTAAAATAGAGAGTATAATGGTTATGTAATAGCATAAGTAAATTAAGATGCGTTTGCGCTCTCTCTCTCTCTCGCTCGCTCGCGCTCTCTATCTCCCTCTCTCTCCCTCCCTCTCTCGCTTGCACTCTCTCTCGCTTGCACTCTCGCTTTCGATCACTCGCTCACTCGTTGGCTAACACGTCCCAAATTGCGCTATTGTAAAAAAATATTAATAAGGATGTAGGTATAAGTTTTTCTGTAAATAGGTGTAAATAACTGTAAATAGTGATCCAGGATCTAAAATATAGATTTTGAATTTTCCATAGGAAATCATGCATCAATCAATCATCATAGTATAAAAGAAAATAAATTTTTGAACGAAACATTAACTGCAAAATTCTTTAATATAAAATGATCTTCAATATTTTAACCCTCCGTTAGACGCAACCCTAAAACTTCCTAGTTTAGACGCAATGTGCCTGACAGGCCACCTGTATTCATTCGAGAAGCACATCAGAAATAATTGTTATAGAAAGTTATCTTAAGGTTTTTGGGGTCGCTGATTACGATTCTGATGTTGAAATTGCAAAATTCAAAATGGTGGATCCAATATGGCGACTACTGAAAGGCAGAATCGCAGAATTAGCGATTTTTTTTCAACTCGTCTCAAACTTAATGTGCGGGGGTTTTTGGGATCGCTCATTACGATTCTGACGTCAGAATTGCAAAACTTAAAATGGTGGATCCAATATGGCGACTGTTGAAAGGCAGAATCACCGAATTCGCGTTTTTTTAATTGCACCTCTTGTTATGAATTTTCCCTTCGTAATAAATAACACTTTATTAGTGACTCAAAAACGCTACGTATACTGATTTTCATTGGAATGAGATAAGTTTTCGAAAATACTGTCAGCCATATTGCATCCGCCATTATGTTTTTTGTAAAAATGACGACAAATATATTATCATCGACTCATGGGACTCCAGTGTGACGATTGTCATCGAAATCGAAAAAGCTGTTCATACAAGTGTCCACCATATTGCAACCGCCATTTTTTTCTGTGGAATTGACATCAAATTCCTTACTGGAAACCCAAAAACCCCTGAGAGTAAAATTTCAAGTTTCAATTATGAAAGCTTCTCTTTTTGTTAATTTGTTGGCGACTTCGTCCGCTCGGGTGCAGGGAATCTGGCATGTTTGAAGGATCACAGTCACATTTTACCTAGTCTGCCATAAAACTTATCAAAGGTTTTGGAAAAAGCTTATATTGATTAACGAATACTAAGAAGGTCAAGCCCCTGTGCGCTCTGCAGTACGAGAGATGAGCGAAAACAGCGTGAGGTGGCCTGACAGGCCGGTTGCGTCTAACGGAGGGTTAATGGAGATGGTTGGTCATACTGAGTACAATTTCAAACACATTTTTTTCGAAGAGCGAGACGATATTTCTTGCAGAAGAAAAAAATCTGAAAATTCCCGGTTGACTAAAAAAATCACGGCTAATTCCCGGTTTCTTCCCGGTCAGTGGCCACCCTGCTTTTAAATTGATAACAAATGAGGATTTCAACGTTAGAAATCAATTGAATTTATTTGGAACCTGTCACCTCTATATAGTGAGTATTTGGAAGGTGGCTAGCTTTCCTGAGAGAACATCCCCTCGCTTTGAGGAAATAGGTTAAGCCTGGAGAAGCAGAAGGAGGAGAACCTAATAGGGGGTTGAACTTAGAAACCACCCAGGAATAAGCTTTCCCACTTTCGATCGTACATGTAGTTCAGTGGAGGGGAAAAGGCAAAGAGGGGGAAGAGGATGTGGGCGTAGTCATAAAATGACAGTAAACTGAAAAATAAAAAATTTTTCAATTTCATAAATTTAACAGTTCAAAGATTTCTGGTTAAAAATATTCATCCACGCTATCACTTTCAATGCACTAAATTAGAACTAATCCTCCCTTTCAACTCACATTATTATAAAAAAGTTAAAAATAAAACAATATCCTCTTCCGAGCCCTCTTCCAATTCAGTACAAAATTCAAAATGAAAAGTCACCCCCTTTCATCCGAATGTTGAATATACCAAAATTTCCCCCCGGTTATTCAATGAAAATGTTAAAAGAAAAAAAACTGACCTTTTCCAATTCAGAAAAACAAATAATAACCACATTTCCTCCATGCCAACTCAATAAAAAAGTTAAAAATAAAAAATAACCTCCACCAGTTCAAAAAGAAAAAAATGGCCTCTTCCAATTCCAAAAAAAATAACCAAAATTTCGTCTCTTCAAAATCTATAAAAATCTTAAGATAAAAGATTTCCCTCTTCCAATTCACCAAAAATTGAAAACCAAAATTTGTTCCCTTCCAACTCAATAAAAATTTACAAACTGAAATTTAAAAAAAAATAATAACGACAATTTCATCGCTACCAACTCAATAAAAAATATAGAAACCGAAAAAGGGCTTCTTCAAATTCAGAAAAAAAATTAAAAACCAAATTTTCCCACTTTTTAACTCAATAAACATGTAAAGAATGAAATAAATATCCTTCCAATTCATAAACTATTGAAAAATCTTCAAATAAAAATGTTCCTTCTTCCAATTCAGCAAAAATTTTTAATCGAAAAATGTTCCCTTCTAAATCAATGAGAATAAAAATAAATAAAAAATTCAATTCAGAAACAAATAAACAAAATTTCATCCTTTCCAACTCAATAAAAACGATAAAAATAGAAAAAGGGCTTCTTCCAATTTATAAAAATTAAAAACCAAAATTTCAGTCTTATTAACTCAATAAAAATGTAAAAAATTATCCTTCTTCCCATTCATAAACTATTGAAAACCAAAATTTTCTCGCAACTTGATGAAAATATAAAACGTCCCTTTGTCATTTCAACAAAAATTTCTTCATTTCAAATTCAATAAAAGTGTTAAAAATACAAAAAAATCTGCTTCCCTAAAACTCAATAAAACGTAAAAAACAAAAAAGTTCCTCTTCCAATTCGGAACAAAATTTAATTCAAAAATTTCTTCCCTTTCTTTTAAAATTAGAATTGTGAAATTCAAACGTTTTTTTATACATAAATCCCTTTAGGTTGAATGATTTTAATTGCAAGTCGCTATAAATAAATAATTGTTCAATTCGTATTTATACATCAACATTAACATTATTCAAAGCTTTCTATTTCAAACAATTTAGTTTTAAATTATTTAGTTTTGAATATTTGATTTACAATTTCTCATATTAAATGAACAGTTAAATATTGCTAAATATTTTTGAAAAAACCTTTTTTTAATTAAAAAATTTTTAATTGAATGGGTTAAAAATGGAGTATTTTAGACTGAAACAATATTTCAATAGGATTTGAAATTGAATAAAGTGTTTAATTATGAAATATGAATCTATTAATTTGAAATTACTTGAAAATTGAAAATAATTTATAAAGTTGCAATCGGTCGCTTAAATTTGTTTAACTACTAAGGCTTTCGAATTTGAACAGTTTAATTTGCAACGTTAAAAAAATCTGTAAATTGTTTAATTTTGAACAGATTCAGAATCGTCTTGTAAACAGTAAAATGAATTATTGTTCAATTTTTAACAGTCGAACTAGAGTTCAGTTTTAAAATCATATTATTTAACTTACGTGTACATTTGATCCACTTAAATCGGTTTTTATCAAAAAAAATTTTATTCAAACGCCCTTAACTTTTTATTGTTTAAGTCTTTAAAAATGCACTTTTAAATTCTCTAAATTGAATATGTACGCTTAAAAATCAAGACCTAAAATAAAAAATTTTTGAAGTAAAATACTTTAGAATTATGCATTATAAATTGAATGATTTCATAATTGAAAAAGTTAACAAATGAACTTAGAAGACAAAAAAAATTCAAATCAAACTTATTTAAAATGGCACTATATCATTTGATATGAATTTCGCGTTATTTCATGGATGGATCTTTCTTTAAAAAATTTGTAAAATTTCCAATAAAAAAATTAATTTACTGTTATTTCCCGATTTTTCACGGTCTCAATAAATTCCCGGTCATTTCCCATTTTCCCGGTCCATTGGCCACCCTGCTAACTTAAATTCCTTCTTGGACTTTATTGTATGAAAACCCGAAAAATGAGCCTCTCAGTCCCATTTTACAGTAATCTTATTGATTGTGAAATTAATAGATATTTAGTTTTACGTAAGGACCGTGAAATGATTTAAGCCGTAACATATGAATGAAAATGATGTTACTTTAAGTTTACACTTTACAGAGAATATTAGTCTTAAAAGTAGATAACAACCCTCTATCAGGGGAATTTAAGCTTGCTCACAATCTGTTTTGTCATGCTTTCAAATTGAATTTATTGGGCACCTAAAACCTCAAAAAACATGCTTCTATCAGTGTACCCTACACAAAAAAAAAACAGACGATAAACTTTACATCGATTTCCGACGAAAGATTATTTGTAACAAAAATTACCTTCAAAGGATAAACTTTACACAAACATCGGTTAAACTTTCTTTTGTTTTTCCATGACAAACACATGTATTTTGAAAGACGCTAAGTTGGCTGAACAAAACTTTATCGCTCTAAAAAATTTCCTGCAACAAATTTTATTCTTAGTTTTTTCTGTGTAGCGGATCGACATCGAATGGGGAAACTCGCATCGGCTAGGGAACTTCGAATCGAAAGGGGCTTTTTACTGGGCGGAGATGGAGGGGAAATTCCGAGGGTGATTCCTTTCCTGAGAGAACATACCCTCGCTTCACAACACTGGCATGAACAGGTGAAATCGGGAGAAGGAGATGAAGGGAGAGAGTCTAGGCTAGGATTAGGGGTTGAACTTTGAAACCTCCCCGGAACAAATTCTCCCCACTCTCTATACCAGCAGACCATAACCCCCAGTCAGGGACCAATACCACCTGTGATTTGTGTGGGCACCTTCATACATCTCCTTCATACCTCATAATTCTTGTTTCTCGTTTATTCCTATAGCACTCTTATGAAAAATTTATTTCTTCATTCATTGAACAGTTGATAACAAATAATAATATAAAATCACATTTTAGAAAAAAAAACCTTTCTTATCAAATTAGATTTTTTTTAAATATCACAAAAATATTACATTTTTTGGGGATTTGGTTAATGTAACACTTCTTTCAAATTGAAAAAAATGTCTTACATATATCTTTTCTCGTTTCGTTTACAAAAACTTTACAAAATAATGCTTATATAACATTTTTTTACTATTTTGAAGTAGCCTAAGAACTAAGTCAAAAAATTCTTTCACGTTCAAAGAAATAGTAGTGTTTTTCCGTTCGAATAGAACTAATTTGATGAAAAATAGTTCGAAAAAAATTATAAATCACATTAAACAAATACAAGAAAACGTAATTTTTGTTGCTATTGCAAAAAATTCCAACTTGATCAAAAATTATTTTGTTTTTAAATATGAGTTTATTATGAGTTTATGATATAATATTTTGTTAATGAAAGCTCTACATATAACAAACGCGCAATAATTTTTGAAAAAATAGAGAACATTTTTAATTTGTCAAACTTTAAAAACTGTCAACCTCTCTTTGGTGGCCAAAAATCAGATGTAATATTTTTTTACATCATGGCTTATCATATAGAAAAACAGCGCGGTCATTTTTTTGTTGTTGCAATATAATAGGAAGTTACATCAAAAGTTCTACATCCGGCGTATGTACAAGAGATTTGAGGAAACTCATTTTTTTTTGTACAAACAATTTTTTTTATATTTTTAATTAACTGCAAAATCTATATATTGGACTTTTATGGCATAAAAAATAATTATATTATTTAATTATTAATTATTTTTTATCCAAATAGCCGATCTGTCTAGAAACTAGTCGATCCGAGCGTTACATCCCAGTCTAGCCAGTGGACAGTCAGCCTGTGGCGCGCCAGTGTCGACTCAAGGCGGACTAGACAGAAACGGTACAGCGCCACGAAATTTTTCCACGACTCTTGATATAAAATCTGTATAGGGATTGATAAAGTAACTATCTGTGAATTCGATCTCGAGTGTTTCCACTTTATTTGTATTTACAATTATATGGTGCTGATTTCACGAGCACTTTGCTTCCCGTTAGCAAATGTATTTGCTTCCTCATAGAGGAAGCATTAGTTATTTTTTTCAATAATAGACAAATCAAAGTCTTCATTTTGATCAATTTATCCCTCCGTCCCCCACGTGGGGTCTAGGCGGACCCCAGACGCACTAATTTCCTTATGACAGGCGCAATTTTGCATCCCGTTGCCTGTCGCGTTGAGAATCTTTCCTCTCAGTAGTTCTCAAGACGTCGGTAAAAGCGCATCAATCTCTGAGGTATGTAATCCTTATTTTCTTAATATTTTTATTGTAAAACGTGATTAGGGTCCGCTCGGACCCCACGTGGGATCCGAGTTGTATACAGTCTTGTCAAGTTGATGCCACAAGACTGAATTTGCAATAAAAAATTGCGAAGTTTTCCCATATTCAAAGTGTAGTGTTTGTTTGTTCCAGTTTATATTTTTGAAGTGCGATTTCGTTAGTCAGTGATATAAGGAGGTTGTCCTTTGTATCTGATAAGGTTTAAACTTATTATAAACTCTCTACTTGAATCCTGTTCGTTCTGATTACCTACCATATTTTTGTTCGTGTTATTAAAAAACAAAACAAAAATTTTTTGACGCCGTTCCAAAGCGATTCCACACCGCTTGCGCCGTGAACGTGAGTGGGGCTCATGTAGACCCCACGTGAGGGACGGTGTCCCTCACTTGCACGTGGGGTACGGAGGGTTAAAAATAGAAATTTACAAAAATACAAAATTACAAAATAATATAAAAAATGTTTAAATACAAAGAAAAATCAGACAAATCAAATTTTTCTATTCGAAATGATAATTTTTCGAGCTGGAAAAGGGAAGGGAAAACTTCTGTCGCACCCTATCCCTTTCCCAGCTTTATGATTTCTTTACAAAAAATGTCAGAATTATTCTATTCAAAAAATTATGATTAAAACGTCTTTTCTATTCATACTTCAAACTTGATTTATGTCGATGCAAAAAGTTTTTCTGTTTGAAACAGATGATTCAAATATTATAAATGAGCATATCTTCCTTACTCTTCAATAAAGTGTATTAATATTATAGGTCAACCGATTTGCATCGAATCAAGGAATCTTTTCCGTTCTTGCATAAATTTTGAATTATGTTAGTGAAAAAAGTTTTACTATAAAAAATCGTGTTTTCAAATATTATGCATTACCATAGCTTCGTTACTCTTCAATAAAATGAATCAATGTTATAGGTCAATTGATTCGTCTTGAATCAACACAACTTTTCTATTCTCGCAACAACTTTAATTTATGAGAATGAGAAAATTTTTGGTATAAAAATCGATTTTAAAAATATATAAATTACCATAACTTCCCGACTCTTTAATAAAATGTATTATTATTGTAGGTCAATCGATTCGTCTCAAACCAAGGAATCTTTTATATTCTTGCATCAACTTTGAATTACATTGAAGAAAAAAGTTTTACTATAAAAAACCGTATTTTCAAATATTATGCATTACCACAGCTTCCCTACTCTTCAATAAAATTTATTAATATTATAGGTCAATCGATTCGTCTCGAATCAACACATCTTTTCTGTTCTTGCATCAACTTTGAATTATGTTAATGAAAAAAGTTTTACTATAAAAAACCGACTTTCAGAATATATAAATTACCATAACTTCCTTAAGTTTTAATAAAATATATTAATATTATAGGTCAACCGATTCGTCTTATATTCTTGCATCAACTTTGAATTATGTTAATGAAAAAAGTTTTACTATAAATAACCGATTTTTTAAATATTATTAAGTGCTCAAAAACTGCAACAAATATTTTTAGAAATCCTTCGGTCAGTTTCAAGATATTAGTGGGAAAAATAAGCCCTCCGAATTTCATCAATTTATCTGCAACCGTTTTCAAGTTATCGTGTTCACGAAAAAGTGTGACGTCCACACATCCACACACACATATCCATACACACACACACACACACATCCGGACAATTGCTTAGAACATTGTACCAGACATTTTTAAATTGAGGAAGGTTTCATTGAATGAATTTAAAATTTTTGAAAAATGTTACCATTACAAAGCTTCCTCTATGAGGAAGCAAAAATCAGTTGTATTCTGAGAATCGGCTTCCGTAGTAAATTTAACTGATTAAGAAAAGGAAGTGATGATGATAGAAAAGCAGAAAGAACATTTTTCTGCGATTTGCAAGAGACTCCACGTGCAACATGTATCGATTAGTGAGATGAGGCATCTTACCTGGTGTATGGACCAATTTTACGTGGAACATTACCGGATAATGAACCTTGCATCTATACCTCTAAAGGAGTGGAAACCCGTCAATTGATGAGGAAGAACAGAGGACACAAGAACGTGACTACACGTGCGAACTGCGGGAGGTATTGATTAATAGAATGAGAGGTTTTAATTTCTGACACATGAACTTTGAACACGATTCTCAAGATAAGCCACCTGCTTGGAGCGTAAGGTATTGATTTCACATGGACCTGCGAACAATGCACCTTTTCCTCCCAGGGAGGTTGGAAACTTTTAGAGATACACGTGGACGAATTGATATAAAAGGAGGCTCCTTTTCACCCTCAAGTCAGTGTCTATTCTTGTTGGAGACCAGTACCTTGGGTACTCCAACGTCTCGCCGTGAATTCCGGACCTTCATCCTGAAGGCCCGTCAACCATTTGAGTGCTAGTCAGCAGTTGTTCGTCCAGTTCGTGGAGCTACAGTTTGTGCAGTTTGTTACACTTAGGATAGTTAGAAATTATGGTTGGAGTGCGGTTCCAGTTCTCCAGATCTCTATTAGCGACTAAATTCCAGTAACATAAATCAACTTCCGAGATCTTCCGTCGGAGTTCCAGTATCTAAATTCGAATCCAAGTACCAGTATCTGAGATCAAGTTCCAAGGTCTTCCTCCAGTTCCAGTGTCAAGTGCGGTGCACTTTCAGTTCGGTTCCAGTGTCAAGTTTCCGGCTCAGTGATCAAGGATTAAATATTTCTACCAAGGTCAAGAAGGGGAAAATACAATCATTCAACTCTTAGTCTTCAAGATTTATTCTCTCCTCCCAACCTATTCTGAATAACCGTCAAATTCTTCTGAGGCGATCCTCCCCTAACAATATGTAAATCTTTCCCTTTATCGTATTTTCAATAATTCAATAAATCTCATATATACATATATACATACATACATATATATACATATATATATATATATATATATATATATCAGTCAAAATGACTGATTTCATCAGTGACTTTAAATGACTGATTTGAAACAGTCAAAATGACTGACTTTTCAGTCGTCAAATCCAGACTATTTGAATCAGTCAAAATTGACTGTGAATCAGTCACTTTTGACTGATTCAAATTTAGAGTGTATGGCGGGAAAAATTAGCAACACGTAGAGTGAACATACGCTGAGAAAAATGGATTACATGAACTGGATAATATAATTCAAGAATAATACACCGTATAGAAAAGTATATTAGCCAATATTTTTCTACTATATGAAGATGTTACCAAATATAATCTCCAGATGTTAAATTCTTATAATCTGGAGACATTAAATTATAACATCTCAGATTTTAAAATATCCAGGCGTCTGTGTAGTCTCAGATGTTATTGTGTTAAAAAAATTGAAATTTGTTTCCATTTCTACTTCCGGGCTCGTCTATCAAAATTTTGTATAGGTTTATAAATACGTTTGCACAAATTATTGTATATATTTGACGTTATCTAATGGAGTAGGATTATAATATGGATATTAGATTTTTAAATCTTGGATTATAGATTTTATTATCTCAGATTATAAAGTTTTATAATCCAAGATATTATCCCATAATATCTATGTCTTAATATCTAGAGATTGTAGTTTTAATAATCTAGATCGTTGTCCCATAGTTAATAGTCCAATATTAAATCCGGTAACATATTTTTAATTACCGGGTATATAATCCATTTTTCTCAGTGTAGGAAGAATGTCTTTACTATTGTGTTTTGTAAACTTCACAGTCTTTCCTAGACATTATAGAAACTTTCTTTTGGTATAAGTAAAATTATTTAATCATTTATTATTATATTCCAATAAACTTAGTAACTTCACAGTTTAATATTCACAATAGTAATTTTTGAAATAGCGACGCTTCACGCTATATCCTGGCTTGCTATTGTCTTATTGTAAAAATAAGTATTATATCAAATTTTACAACCGAAAGTTTCTCCGTGTATATTGTCGAAAATTTTTAATGCTATGACTTTTTTGCATTACAGGTGAAAAATAATTAAAACGAGAAATAATATTTTTTAAATTTAAACCTAGAGAGACTTAAAAAGATACAGAAGAAATAACGCTTAAAAATATTTTTCCATTCAATCAAAAAAAAAAATAAAACTTGCGTAATAAATGATGAAGAGAATGACATTTAAACTAAATATATCCCTTTCAGGTTTATAAGCCATAAGGGGCAGTTTTTTATACTAAAAAGCAGGTACACTTCCCAGTTGTCGTGTCATGGTTTATACTCCCATTTTATGTCCAAAACTTGAAGAAATAATCTGAAAAGGAGGGGGATCAATAAGGCCTTTTTGGGCTAGACGGTGTTTGTTCTCCTTTCGCATTTCTACAGTAAATATTGAGTTTTCGGAAGAAAATCTTTCTGTCAAGTTGTTGATCGTAAATGAAGGAATATTTTGATTCATAGTCTGTCAAATAAATAATAAAATAACATATGCCAAATAGTCGCCAAGTTCCTCGGTTTTGTCCGCACTGGATCAGGGACGAGACCAAGCCAAAGAAGAGAGTACAAATAATTGTGAAAGATATTTATTGGCCGATTTAAATAAATGAGTTTAACATCTGCAAATTGAGACACATGGGCGAAAGTGATGGACCATCGGGTGTTCTTTCTCTTGGTACGGTTTCATTCTGAAAAGAACGAGACTCGTAGGTTACTGGTGACAAATTAGGGTGAGGTAAACAAGAGAAATTGTTATGTATTTAGAGAGTGTGTCGTGTGTACCGAATCCTTTTAACTGGAAGGCTCATACCAAGGTCGGTGCCAGATGTGCCTGCAACCTGACCAACGTCATTGATCACTCCACGATTGCGACTTTCCAAATAGGTACACTGGTACAGGCAATTCAATGAGGGATAGTTGTAGGCGTAATAAATTTCTCGAACTGGAACTGAACTGTCCACTTGTTCCGGGGTGCCGATTATACCCCCTATTAGATAGGTGGGGTAGGGTGACTGGTAAGGACGACAGACCGTACCAGACGATCAATTTCGAAAAATCAATTCCTGTTCTAAAGTTGTCTTTACAGAGTACATCTACAAATAGATAAATTATGGTTGCTTGTGATTCCATCGCTCTTTCCCTGCATATGTCTCAATACAGAAATAGTATGTAGAACAAGAATATTTTTATGTAGAATGAATGAACGTGAAGACCCTACCCTTTTTTATCTGAAAAAAATGATTATAGTTATGTATGACACGTCCCGTGTCTAATTGTTTAATCACACAATTAAGATAATACACAAAATAACGGTGTCAGGCTTTTATGTAAATCACCCCGTAGAAAGCGCCAAAGCACAACGGAAGATTAAACCTTATTAATCAAATCAAATATTTATATGTATGTATGCAAGAAAAGCATGTTGTCACGCCTTAAGGTGCATCATAACACAATACCACAATTGTCTCGTAGCTGTAGTGAGTGTAGCGAGCGCGAGGCGCGAGCGTGTGACACGGATGATTAGAATGTGAATAACCCTCGGAATCACCTCCATCAAACTGACATACAGGTATAGATAGTTCCATAGCAAGAGCGAAAAGACAACAAAAGACTAGACCGCCAACACAGAAAAAAGTGTGAAACTATATAATATGAACATAGATGCATTCTCCGATGTCTCATTTTTGTTGCAACTCAAAACAACACGGAAACGGCGTACTCTGGGGGCTACTCACTAAGAAATCTGAAAATATTAAAATTATGATTGTCGCAGTCTCTACCGAATTCGTACAGAGAGAGTTCCAGAATTTTGTTGAGATTGCCGTGAGTACCGAGACTTCCAAAACTTCTCGTGTGCGGAACTCTCCTGAAGAAATCAGACTCTGCTAAACTCGGCGGCGTTCGGAATTTCGGACACATTCGGAATTTTGGATGCATTCGGCTGTCCGTTTGTGAATGCTTCACACTTGGCAAAAGACAGCGAAAGATTTCCAAGATTTCCAAGAGTTCCTTAAAAAGTTCAAAGAGAGCGTTTTCACTTCGTCCTACTACTGATTCGTGAAAGGAAAAGTTAAAAACCCGTAACCATTTTGGAGACAACAATCAAAAATCGACTTCGAACAAAACATCCCGAACGCCACTGTAAAAAATATTTTATTTTACATACCATTTATTATTTTTAATAATATAGCGCGGTGCCAATAAGTTAAAAAGAAATAATGTACATGTGTTAGGATCTCGTGATGAACATACGCCGCAAACCGCTTTTTGAAATTTATGGAGTTTGGGAGGTTTTGTGCCACTGTTCAGTTATATTTCACTAGATTGAGCATTAAAAAGAGTGAAAACAACATCGAACTCTTACAATTACTGCATCGAATGTGAAGCATGCATTGATTTTTGATTTTGAACCTCCCAATCTCTTCCAGAATGTCCCAAAAACCACCCTCTTAACGAAGATCAAGTATTTTGCGGTATACTGGTCGTAAATATTACTTTTTGTATTTTTTAAATCACAGATCACTATTTGATGGTCAAATTAAGAAGTTTTATGTATTTTTTTATAAATTATTAATTACTTTAACAATTTTTATTTCTTTAAACAATTCTTTTTTCACATTTTATCGTAAATTATAGGTATCGTCACAACGATATAAACAAATCAGGTAATATAAAAAATTAGTATCGCCGATTCAATTTGTTGTTAATTGTTTCACCAATTTTGTATTGCTTAAATGTAACTTTTGACTGTAATAAGACAGTAACATCTAGTTTTTTGCAAATTTTTCAACAAACTTTAAAAAATTTTGATATCTGTTGTATTTTTACCACTTACCAATCACTGCTCACCTTCCATTTGTTTAAACAATTTTTTTTCGACTAATTATCCCAAATTTACATCTTCTCTAAGTAACATGAAGTAATTATTTTCAAGCCATAATCAAAACGATCAATTTACTTTATTTTTATTTGTTGAAATCATTTTTCATTATTTATATGTAACTTTAACTTTAACTGGAATAAGGCATAAAAGTTTAGTTTTTTTCTAATTTTTAACAAGTTTTATTAGCAGCTCTTATGTTGACACTTTTCAATACTTACCTATAGTTGTTTAAACAATTTCCACTTGTCTAAAAACCTTTTTTGATAAAGCATGCAGACAACATTTTTATTCTTTCTGAAATTATATGAAATAATTAGTTAATCGCTCGTTTTGATTTGCCATTTGAATTAAATAGTTTAGTTACTCAAAGAAAGTGTAAATTTTTTATAATTTTTCACCAAAAAATGTTTAAACATATGAAAATAATTGTTCAAAAATTATGCATAAGTAGTCAAAAGTGTCAACATAAAAGGACCTAACGAAATTTGTTGAACAATTTGCAATAAACTGCACTTTTCTGCATTATTTTAGTCAAAGTTACATTTTAACAATGAAAAATTATTTAAACAATTAAAAATAATATAAATCGATCGTGTGGATCTTTGACTCAAAATTTGGAACCAATTAGTTAATTTTACTCAGAGAAAATGTAAATTTGTTATATTTTGTTGAAAAAATGGTTTAAATAAATGGAAATTGTTTAGAAAATTATGGATAAATGGTAAAAATACCGGACATACCAGAATTCTATCGAGTTTGTTGACAAATTTGCAAACAAAATTATACTTTTCTGCCTTATTCCAGTTAAAAGTTACATTTAAACAATACAAAGTTGTTTAAATAATTAACAAGAAATATAATCGACCGTTCCACTTTTTCATATCACCTAATTAGTTTATCTCGTTGTGAGGGTACCGAGGGTCAAAATAAAAAATTAATGCATACATTACATTCAGGGAAGTGATTTTAAGAAGTCCACGTAATTTTCACTCGTTTTATTGAAACCCGTGTAGAAATAGCCCCACTTGGCCCTATTAAAAGTCGGGCACTAGTCGGGGGCTAGTGGGGTTCTTTTTGGTGTACATTTCTAGTCGGGGGCTGGTCGGGGACTAGTCGAGCTATTTCAAAAAATCTTAATCCTCTGTGTAGGCTATTTTTATGTCAAAATTCCTAGGCGGGTTCTAGTCGGGCTCTGATCGGGCTATTCTTCTTTTAATGTAACATTTTTAATATCAATTCAACGAGAGTTTAAGACTGTTCCTGTGTTCTAAAATTTCGAAAAACTATAAATACAAATATCGCGAAAACAATTTTTTTTCTGTTTTTTTTTTAAGGAAAAAAAACCTAAGTTCCATCTTTAAGATAAATTGTAAATCTTCAGAAAAAATTACATTTGATTTAATTCTTCGTCGTCGTAAAATAGTCTAAAACGCCTAAAAAGCAAAACATTATAGGAAAGTTTAAAAAAATTTGTGTATTAAAATAATTGTCGCAATACGCGATAAAATTTCTAAGTTCCGTGGATACAAATTTTAAATGCTCATTAAAAATGACATTTTATGTCTTTATATCAAAAGTTTTAAAATAGTCTAAAACGCGAAAAAACAAAATATTACACGAAGAAAAATTGTAATCGATTTAAATTATTTATTTAAAAATTATTTTATTCATATTCCTGTTAACAGATTATTTATTTTACGTCTATATTATGATGTCGTATAATAATAAAAAAATTAATTAGAAAAAAGATTTAAAAAATTGTTGTTATTACTTTTTTGAGCTGTACCTTATGAAGATGGCTTTTTCATCGAGTTTCAACTCGTAGGTTTAGCGCAATGGTTAAGACTACCGACTGCTAGGCGACAGATTCAGGTGTAGATGTAGGTTCGAAACCCCGTATCGTTAGAAATTTTATTTGTAATATAATGTTTAAAAATGTAATATATGTATTCATTCTAAGCAGGGCAATTAACATTCATAGACAGAATACTCGCAGTCAATTATTATTTATTTTTTAAATACCTTTTTTGTTATATCTTTAGAGGATAGCAATAGTGGTACTGCGCCAGTGGTGTGTTCTCACGTGGGTAGTACCCGACTAGACCCCGACTGGGATAAGTCGGGTCATCCGACCAGCCCCCGACTAATTCACCGTGACGAACTGGTCGGGTACCCGACCAGTTGTCCCGACTAGCCCCCGACTTAAAGTGGGGCCAACTGGTCGGGTACCCGACCAGCCCCCCATTTGCATTTCCACACGGGAATTTACGCTTTCCAATCTCATATTCGTAAAAATGTGTGTTTTTCTCCATGTATTTTCAATGGGAAATTTGAGGGGTTAAGCGGAACCCCTAAACGTCTGATCAAATAAAAAATACGGATTTACTTTTTTTGGTAACCTCGCAAAATGAAATGAAAACCACAAACGAAGCGCGAACTTCGGATTTTGTTTGGACCACCCTATAGTATATAAGGAAGAGTGGGGTAACAAGATCGACTTTGCAAATAACATTGCTATTCCTTAATAATTTTAATTCTCCTTTCTATAAAAAAATCTATTTTATTGGCGAAATGGTGCTATCAACTCAAACGTTGAAAATTTACGCTGTAAAAGAAAAATTATACAGAAAACAGTTTTGCTAACTATAAGAATGGAAGATTCGCTGGCAGGAATAATGCGTTTGCAACATTAATTGAAATAATTACTGCATGAAACTTTGATTTATTAATAGATACAAAATTATTCTATCAAGTAATTATAAAAATTAAACTTAATCCAAATCCAAAATATATTAAATTTAGAAAATAGTTTTCACGATTGTTAATAAAAAGACCTTTTACTTCTTGCTGCATATGATTAAAAGTAAATTTTCCCATGCATAAAATACCAAAGAATCAAACCATACAATTTCCACATATCCTAAGTAAAGATATTTCTATTTCATAAAAAAACCAAAGTCGGTCTTGCACCCACACTCCACAAGCGGAGTACATAAGACCGACGAAATGCAAGCTTGCTTGAATTCCACTTCTTAATAACTTTTTATATCACAATAAATGTTAACAGGTCGGTCGCTCTACCTTAGCTCGCTTTTAAAATTGAATAATTTTATCTGGCCCAATGCACAAAATAATAATGGTTCTGCCCTTTAGGGTGGTCCAAATTTATACCTGTAAAAATTCGACTTTCAATTTTTGTTGATCGATTCCCCAGCAATTTGTTTCTCGATGTGTTTGTTTTCCGGAAAAAGATAATCTGCATTTTTTTCTTTGAACGTTAACGCGTGCCCCGGGCTTTTGAAATTAACATGTGATTTTAAATCGGACAAGCTCGGTTTTTGAAAAAATGGGAAAAAGAAGTACTTATTATAAAATGTTTGTGAATTAAAGTATAGTCACCCCTTAAGGAATTTTGAAGGAATCATTTTCACCCAATAACTTTTAATTTTGACCCCTTCCCCAATACAATTTTATTGTGCCCGGTAAATGCCCCCAAAAATACAAAATAGCAGTTTTCTATCAAATTCATGCTAAAGACGATATTTCTTGTAATTTTTCCAACATGAATTATTTTTAATCGATAAGTGACGAGTTAGCAAGTATTTTTTTAAAATAATTTTGAATTGTTTAAAGAATTACTATTTTCTTAAGCAATGTTTTCCTCCTGTAAGTTATGTAAAGTTATTATCTTTCGGGATAAATGATATGAAGTTGATGAATGTCAAGAGTATAGTACTTATTTTGTAACATATTTTGTAATTATTTAAATAATTTTAATTTGTTTACACAATTTTTTCTCCTTAAAATCGTAAAAAGCTATTATTATCTGGAATTAATGACACAATTAACGAATTTTAAGAGTAACATTTTAAAAGATATTTAGTAATTATTTAAACAAATAATAATCATTCACTTGCGCCTTTTCGCAGGAAAGGTGGAGAAAAGACTAGTTGTTTCAAATTATGTCGCTTATTATTCAGTATTTCCTTATCTTAGAACATAAACCATATATTGTTTAAACAATAATCATTTAATTGAATAAATTCAATTCAATTTCTCTAAGTAAAGTATATTATATAGTGTCTATATATAACTCTTTTTCAAACCTGAAGAGCCTATTTGAAGAAAATAATAACGCTTCAGGGAATTTCAAGAATTTTCAAATATTTTAGGATCTTTTTCCGCTCTCCATTAGTAGGAATTTTCAATTGATTTTGATGATTTCGAAGGAATTTCAAAATTTTTTCAAGAAATCCTCACATTTTAAAGCTTTTCGCAAATTGCCAGGGATTAAAAATTATATTATTACATTGACGCGTCTTTTTCAAAGACTCCTAAATGCATCTTAAATTCTCCCTAAAACTTATAATATTGCAGTTTAATTATTATAACTATTTTAATACTTCAACCAGGAGCAAATTTCATCTAGATCTATATTTCGGCTTTGGACACATATTAACTCCTATCAAATACAACGCTGCTGAAGGCTGGTAACCTTCTCAGAATAAATCACCAACCAATTGAGACTCTCGGTTTCCTTTCTCCGTCCTCAC
>CAKNYM010050760.1:254208-303948 GCA_932195095.1 Andricus curvator
CGAAAGGGAAATGGCTTAATGGTATAATAATAATAATAATAATATATATAGTGTAGATCTTTCCTAAAATATATCAATCAAACAAAACAGAGAAGTATAATTTTAAGAAAAAAAGGAGTATTTCCTGTTCTTAGAACGATTGAATTTAATTGTTAAACAATATAGGGTATACGTTCTGAGATAAGGAAATATACTGAATAATAAGCGACACAGTGTAAGTGTAAGAGATTCGAAAAAACTAGACTTTTCTCCACCTTCCCTATGAAAAGGCGCAAGCGAGTGATTATTAATTGTTGAAATATTTGCGAAAAATTAAAAATATATACATATAACTCTTAAGATTCGTTAATTGTGTCACTAATTGTAAAAAATAATAACTTTTGACGATTTGCAGGAGGAAAAAAATCGTATGAAAAATAATAATTTTTTAAACAATTCATAATTATTTAAAAAATACTTCGAAACTCGTAACTTATCGATTAAAAATTATTCATGTAGAAAAAATTCCAAAAATACCGTCTTCAGCATGAATTTGATAGAAAACAGATTTGTGCATTTTTGGGGGCATTTTCCGGTCACAATAAACGGGGATTAGGAGATCAACATTTAAAGTTATTCGGTGGAAATTATTCCTTGAACAATCCTTGAGAGGTGACTATACTTTACTTCACAAAAAGTTTATAACAAGTACTTATTTTCCCCATTTCGTTTTCTTTCTTAGTTTTCCCATTTAAAACCCTACGTTAAATTCAAAAGCCCGGGGGCCCAGGTTAACGTTGAAGAAAAAATGAAAAAAAATCGCGGATTTTCTTTCCGGAAAAGGAACAATTTGGAGGGGATCGAACACTAAAAATCGAAAGTCGAATATTTGGACCACCCTATTCTGCCCTGCAGTGCCCTTGTCGGATTGAGTGAAGGGGAGGCTGAGCAATGCACAATGCACATGCATTATCGCCCGAAGGCGAAGTCACCCTCATTAGTCCCCACCACAAGGACGCAGAACAACACCGAAACAAGTAGCCGAACATAATGAAACATAAGCGATAAGGATATTAGGACATTAGGATTAGTTGGTTCGTCCGTCCGCGTCCGGTAGAATCAGTCCGACCGAAGTGAGTAAACGGCCCGGAAACGCATACCAGAATCAACCTTCGAACATCTTAACAACTGCCGAATACCAAGGTAGGATAAATATCAATTTTGAAGGCATAGGCCTTTTACGGTCCGTTCTCTACATCTAAAGTAACAAAACTCTATAATGTATTTTAGTAGTACATTTTTTTTAATTGACGTCTGTAATTATTTTTCCACTGATACCATCTTTTTAATTAGTGACAATATTTTTGCCAAGTAGTAATTTTCTACAAAAGCAATCGGTACACAGCTTTTGGTATTATTTCATTGGTAACCTTTTACTAATCTGGATTTAGAGAGCTTGTGTTGATAATTATATTCAGGCGACTTATTCAAATGTTAGTTAGGCCCCTTTTTGACGTGTGGCTTCAATTATTGAATTTTAATCCAATTTCAAAGAGATCTGTTGTATTTTAAACTCGATTTTATATTTAATTTACTCATTATTTTCAAACCGAGTATTAAAACATCCGTAAACGTATACAATGTACAAAATCTGTCAAACAAATTCGCTGACAAATTTCCTCAATAACGGTGAACAAATACAAAAAATCTTTCATTTTTTTTAAAAGATGTTTTATTCTTGAATATTTTCGAGGCTATAAATATAAAATAGGGTGGTCCTTATTACTTGGGTTAAATAATGTTTTACCAAATATTGGGCTCCCACCCCCTACAGTTTCATGAGGTTACATGAGAAGATGACTCGCAATTTTTAGCCCAATCGGATTAGAGCTCTTGCAGGAGCCTCGAATTTTCCCATGGACCGAATCAATTTCAAATCGGGCAGGTTCTGCGCTTGAGATCGCAGAATCTCTCGGGTACGAAATATGTTGTTTTTAGAGGAAATGAACAGATACATAATTTTCCGATTTGCAACAAAAATTTCTACGAAGTTATGCGTACTTGAATTTCGTGCTTCGTTTAAAAAAAAATTCTTTAAGTCTTTATAAATTTAGTTTTGAAATCTACCGCAAAATTTAAAAAAGGTTCAAAATTAACAAAATTACAGCGGTCTTCTGACAATATTAGAATTTGACTTTCTCAGAAAACCCACTCTTTTATTTGTTTTTCAATTTTTTTTAAAGTTTGCTTGTCTAAATAAGTTTTATGTAAAATTCCTTTTGTTCTTTTGCGATATCTTGCATCGTTTACGAGAAAAATTCCAATATAAATTATATTTTAAGAAAAAAAAATTCTCCCGGCTTTTAAAATGGTTCAGCCCGCATACGATGCAAAGATATCGCGAAATATCGCAAAAGAACTAGAGGTATTTTTCATAAAACTTTTTTAGACATGCAAACCTTTATCCTAACATTTTTCCGTAATTCGCATCTGTCGTTGTTTGCGAGAAAAATGAGAAAATTCGATTTCAGAAAAAAATATTCTCCTGGCCACAAAAGTTATTTAGCCCGCATAAAACTCACATTTGGTTGATTTTGAACCTTTTTTAAAATTTCCGGTAGATTTCAAAAGAAGAAACGCTATATCAAAATGAGAAAGAAAACAATACATATCTAAATATTAGATCTAAAGTTATAATGGTTTAAAGAAAAATAATTTGTCTAATTATTTATTTCGTCCTCGAGAGATTCTGCAACTTCCAATCTAGAACCTGCACAGAAAAAACTGCTTTTGGTTCCTAATGAGCTGCAACAAAAAAAAACCCCTCTTGCTGAAAAGGAACCAAAACCATGAATTAGTTCCAAAGGAACCACCATTTGAACCTTCAAAGGAACCCAATTTTAATAGAGACTCTTTCCAAAGAACCTATTTTTCGCTTTGCCCACTTCGACATATTATCTAGTAGTAACACAACTTTTAAGTTAAAGTACACATGAACGCTAACGGACATATTTTAATGAGGAGAATTAAAGTACAAAATATTATCGCAACTAGAATAGATATAATGACTTGATAAATATCATTTGCAGGTTATGCACAGAAAAAACTGGAGGTTCAACTAAAGTTGCGGCTTAAATAAAAGTTGGTATCCTTCAGAACTTGAGCTGCAATAGAAACCTTCAGACCCAAAAGGGTTCCTTTAGAAACCTTGAACAGAACAACATGAAGGCGCAGTCACAAACAAACCGCTTGCAAAGTGAGCTTAGCAAGTTAGGGATTGATTTACAGTTATCAACCGATGACTTAAGACGAACAGTTTTTTGCATTAATTCTCTTCATTAAATTATATCCATCAGAGGTCGACTACATGTGTGCTCTAAGGTAAAAGTTGTGTTATTAATTAGATAAAATGTCCAGGTGGGCAAAGCGAGAAATAGTTTCTTTGGAAATAGGCTCTATTATATAGTTGGGTTCCTTTAGAGCTCCAACTGAGGTTCCTTTTTATCGCAGCTCCTTTAGAACCGAAAATTGGTTCTAACGGAAACCCCACTTTTTTTTCTGTATGTAGCAAACTTGTAAACATAAAGACGTATTCGTAAGCAACCACTTTGCAAGCATTTAGTGTGTGAATGTGCCTTGATGTTGTCCTGATTCAAAGCTCCAATGAAACCCATTTGGGTCTCTACAGGTTTCTATTGGAGCTCAAGTTCTAAAAGATACCAAATTTTTTTTAAGCCGCAACTTTAGTGAAACCCTAGTTTTTTCTGTGTGCCTGATTTGAAATGGATTCGGTCTATGTATTTTATATGGGGAAAATTGAGCAAATCTTCTAATTGAGATCATATTATCCAATTTTAATGAAATCTAACGCCCACCTAGGCTGTGATAGCTTTTGACAGACTAAAAAAATGGCTACATGTTAAATTCAAAATTTTCCAAAGTTTAAAAATGGCGGCGAGCACAATTTTCACAAAAATGGGTTATTTTTGCATTTTCCGATAAAAATACTTGAAACTTGGTTAAAAAAACCTTTTTACATTCTCATTCTAATGAGAAGGTATTGGTTCTATGTAAAATTTGACTTACTCGGTTTTCATCAAATCTCCACGTTTTTAGACCCCCTAAGTCAGAAAAAACGATTTAGTAGTCTGTAGTATCGTGTAGACACGATAACTTTCGAAAGATTGATCAGATTGGATTGTGCTTTGGCACACTTTTTCAATGCCTAAAATAAAAGAACGAGTTCGTTAACCATCTATTTTGGATAAAAATTCAAAAAGTTAGAGCATTTTCAAAAATTTGGAGACCATTTTTTTTTCAATATTTGAAAATTCTATGTACGGCTATTCAATCATAGTACTCGGAAACTCAAACTATTTATCCTCATGACTTTTTTCGATAAAAAGAAAACTATCAGAGTTATAGCATTTTCAAAATAAAAAATAAAAAAATGAACATTTTAAGACAAACAACGAACAATATGAGAAAAAAAGTCAAGAGAAGAAAAACGTTGCTTTTTGAAAGCCCTATAAGATTATCATAACAACTTTTTGAATTTTTTCGAAAAATCGAAAATTCAAATTTTGATTGCACAATAAACTATGAAAAATAAAAAATTCCCTTTTGTGGTCAAACTATGCAAGATACGAATAAAAAATGAGTCAACAAAAATTGTGCGCCAAGAAAAGATCTACAAATTTGTTTTTCAATAACTTTTTTATAGGACACGTGGTTTTTGTTTTATTCGTAAAAACACTAAAAATAAAAAAATTCAATTTTTAGACAAACGACACAAGTTACGAAAATACAAACGTTGTTCACCCAAAAAAGAGCTACAAATTTGTTCTTGATCATTTTTCGATAGGATGTGCAGTTTTTGTTTTATTCGCAAAAAACAACAATAAAAATAAAAAAATTAAATTTTTGGACAAACGACACAAGCTATGAAAAAAATGAATAGACAAAAGTTGCTCTTCAAAAAAAGAGTAAAAACTCATCTGAATTTGTTATCAATCATTTTTTTATAGAACGCATAGTTTCTGTTTTAATCGTAAAAAATAACATTAACAATGAAAAAAATTTAATTTTTTGAATAACGACACAAGGTTCGAAAAAAAATTAATAGACAAAAGCTCTTCACCCAAAAAGAATCTACAAATTTGTTATTAATAATTTTTAGATAGGATGAGTAGATTTACTTTTAACCGTTAAAAATAAGATTAAAAAAATTAAGCTTTTGGAAAAACGACATAAAAACTATCTACAAATTTGTTATAAACTCTTGTTATAAAAATATATTAATAATTAAAAATCAACTTTTTGGAAAAAGGGACCAAGCTACAACAACATTTTATTTAAAAACATTTTTCGTCTAAATTATATCTACAAATTTGCTTAAAACCACCTTACGCTAGGATGTGTATTTTTAGTTTAAATCGTAAAAAATAACTTTGAAAATAAACAAATTTAATTTATGGAAAAACGGCACAAGTTGCAATAAAAGGTTTGATAACAATTTGAAAATATTAAAGTAATCATGAAAAATAAAATTTGTACTTAATTTTGTAATATCTGAATAAGCAGCCCAGACCGAGGTACAGAAATAAATATAATATACATTTGATATAATAGAGTTGAACATAATGTAGAAAAGTTCGCATTTTCGACAAAATCGAGTGCGAAGCACGAGATACGTGATGAGAATGTATTCGTTAAAGCCGAAGGAGCTTTAACAAAAGAGACTTCACAATCACTAAATTACAGTTGTCGATGCTTTGACCTTTATTTAAAAGGTCTGCGCACAAATGTGAGGTAAATATATTTTCGAGCGCGAAGCGCGAGAATCGACAGTCACGCGCCCTAGGCGCACTCAAACTTGCGAGCCGCGCGCGCGGCGTGCGATTTGAATGTTTTTTACTGCGTAATAATCTAAATTAATATTTCAAATATTAATATATTATATTAATTTATATTTAATTCGAATATTAATATAATATATTCGTGCTTGCTCGTACTTTGAAATCTTTCTTCAACATGGAAAAGGCCTGTCCTGGCAATCCCTCCTACGCCAAACAACAAGCAACAAGCTCCGTATTTTTCGAATCGTTACTCAAAATTCGGACTTGTACTTTTTTCGCCTTTCGTCGTTTCTACCAAGCATTTACCTCCGATAATTACTTCACTGTTCACTAAACCTATTTCTTTTGTTTTACCATATTTACACCATAAATTGTAATCTATGAACATTTCTGTTGTTTATAAATATATTATGTTAAAATTTACAATTTGTGTTTCGTAAATTATTTTCGCTAAATTTGGGGTAGTTCGAGTTAAACCCCAAGACTCACATTGAACTAAACGTGGGAATAAACAATGTGTTTTTATTAAAAAGTAAATAGTGATGTGTACAACACAAAATTTTGTAAAATTACAAAATGGCGGCTGATGTGATTTCCAAAAAAACTCATTTATTGTCATTTTTAATGAAAATTGGTCAAAAGTTGTTATAGTAAAGCCTCAGTGGCAATAAAATAGTGATGCGTAAATGATGTTAAAACAATAACATGTGTATCGAGCGCGATATTTAAACAACTGTCAAGAAATAGTACATTATGTAATAAGGGGCGAAAGGACAAAGGGACCGTGGCCACAGTTTGGCCCTGAAAATAGGGGCGAAAGTAGCATATATTTCCCGTAAACCGCATTTGCAAATATTACTTTCGCCCCGCAAATTTTACATTCGCCCCGCTAATTTTACTTTCGCCTCGCTAATTTTACTTTCACCCCGCAAATTTTACTTTCGCCCCACAAAGGTGGTTTACGGGAAATATATGCTACTTTCGCCCCTATTTTCAGGGGCAAAAGGTGGCCATTTCGGTCGAGTGTGGAATAAAATTACAAAGATGTGACTTTTTTCAATAATTGCATTAGCCACAATTTTTGATTGTATTATTGACTTGTTGCCAACGGGGATACCACGCTGAAAACACCAGTTCTCGTAAGATCACTGAAGTTAAGCATTGTTGGGCGCGGTTAGTATTTGGATGGGTGACCGTTCAGGAATACTGCGTGCTGTTGGCCCGTCGTGGGTGTGGTGGGCCCACATTGATAGTAAATATCCACCTAGAAACACTACCCGAATCGGGTAGTGAGGCAATGAACTTTCGAGTTCGAACTGCTAATCAATGTATGTACACTGTAAAAAAAACTTTTGTGATATTTACAATTAGATTGTAATTTCACGAGCAGTGTATTTTAAATTACAATGTATAACCTGGTAAATATACCAATGTCGCTCCGAAATTCACGATCTACTCCAATTTCACCCCATGGAACAGTATGAAATAACTGTCCGATGTAAATTTACTATTTCTGACGATGGAAATTATTCGATCAGCGTGGCACGCAGTCAATTTACGTTAGTGAATAAATTTAAATGTAACACTTTTTTTGGTAAAGTTGCAGTATCTATCATAATTTCATACACGGGTAGTATTGTTATACGTCTTGGCATCCTGAGAAATTGCAAACAGGACATAAATCGACAACCCATCGACAAACTGACAGAAAGAGATGGCGCTTTGGACTTTATCATAAAATTACGTTTTAGAGCCTCTAATATTGCTCTAATAGTGATGAGTTCTATGTGAATAAAAAAAATATGTCTTTTTCATTCAAAACGATACCTAGGCAAAGTAATATGCGCTTTATTTATCCTGCTACAGTGTTTAAAAATTTATAACCTCACGAACATAACCTCAAAATTGAAATGTGGTCCTGACAATTTACGTCCTGCATTTTTTTTTTACAAAAGTGTGTAAACTTACATCGTCGCACGTAGATCAAATAATTTCCATCGTGGTACGATGTAAAATTACACCAACTTTTTTTACAGTGTATGTATTATTGAATTGTGTGCATTTAATTAACAACGTTATTTTTCGTTAATAGACTTGATTCTATTGCGAAATATACAAATTTTAACGACAAAGTGTTTAAGAAGTAAAAACAATCTTGTTGGCTGCCATTCATTCTTTATATTGAGAATCGTAATGTTTATTCATGACTAATTTATTCCTACTAATACAAATGCTTTAATAACTACTATGAATTTAATCTCTTTTTCATTATGTCATCCTCTTTTTGTGCTGTCTTGATATTCCGATATATTCCGATATATATTCTGCCGAAAGAATGGTTAGAATCTGTGAATTTGACATTATTCCGAAGAGACATAAGAAGCCAAAGAAACACGAGAGCTTGCATGAGAAAATGCATGGACGTGAAGGAAGCTAGAGTAGTATGCCAGGACAGAAAAGTGTGGCGACAAATAGTTTGTAAACAGAGTGACAATAGAGTGAATGACGCCTGAAACAAAGACCTTGGAAACTAATGAGGCCAAGTGGGGAACCAAACATAACAATTTTGTGAGGCTCTTCACTTGGGGGATCACTAGAGAGATTGATCAGCAACCTGGGTCGGAGCAGTGTCGTGGAACGAACGTGTCATTTGAATAAATAAAACGAGCATTCTAGATCAATCTAAGGTATCTATAGCTATACCTTACACCTATATACCTATCTACCTTATACCTATATACCCATCTACACACTACATTTTCCAACCGAGCAAATCACGCCTACCCCGAAAGGCTTAATGGTATAATAATAATAATAATTTGTCGCCACACTTTTCTATCCTGGCATACGTATCTAGCTTCCTTCACGTCCATGCATTTTTTCATGCAAGCTCTCGCGTTTCTATGGCTTCTTATGTCTCTTCGGATTAATGTCTCATTCACGGATTCTAACCATTCTTTCTGCGGTCTGCCTCTGGGCACACTGCCATTTACTTTACCATTACACACTTGTTTGCTCAGTCGTTCATCTTTCATTCTTTCAACATGTCCGAACCATCTTAACTGATTTTTTCCCCATATGTCAACTAGTGTCTCTTCTGTGCCACATTCTTTGAAGATTATTTCGTTTCTCACTTTGTCCATCAATGTTTTCCCGCATATTTTGTGCAGAAAATTCATGCCAATTGCGATAATTGTACTCTTATCCTTTTCTTCACAGGTCCATGTCTCGCTACCGTATAGCACAGTTGGTACAAATATAGAATTATGTATTGCCATTTTACATTTTTCGATATATTTTTACTTCTGGCAATGGACCCTGCTCTACCGATAACCTTCTTACCCTCGTTTATGCCCGTATCTAACTCCCCATCTATCTTTCCGTCACTAGTGAGTAGGCTACCCAGATATACGTACACCAGAGACTCGATAGATGAACAATCTCGGGGGTTGCCTGAAAATGGCCTTGCTCATATAACGCGTACAGTGAAACGTTAACAGTCAGGGCCGCCTGAACCGTTTCCATAATATTGCGCAACCTACTTGACTGAGTAGTATAGTGCATGCGTCCCTTCAGAGGCGGAGTCGCAACCGTCTCTCGCCCTGCCCCCTGAGAAACTGGGGGGACCAGCAATTCTAGGAATTCATATAACGCGCTCGATCGCGCGTTCAAATAGCGAGTCTCTGGTGTACTTATCAACTTTTTCTATTCTCTCATCATTTAGGATAATGTTGCACATTATTTTCTCACCTTTTCTTTCAAACACCATAATTTTTGTTTTATTGACGTTAATTTTGAGACCCATGTTCTTCATGCTTGTATTTAGTTTGCTCAACATTCTTGCAAGTCTCGAGATCTACACCCTCTTCGTCGAAGAGGGCCATTCTTAGACACTTGTCCATAAATATGATAAACAGCCATGAGGACATAACGCATCCTTGTTTAACGCCTTGCATAATATCATCACTCAGTCTCCCATTGACCATTACACTCGCTTTGCTACCTGCATATATTGTTTTTATTGCTCGTAGGAGCCATCCGTTGACTCCGTACTCTTTGAGGACTTCCCAAAATTTACTTCTATTCACCTTGTCAAATGCTTTTTCTAGGTCAACAAATGTACAGAAAATTTTCTTTCCTACTCTCAAACTTTTTTCTGCGATCTGTCTTAAGCTAAATATTTGATTTTGAGTATATTTTACTTACGGTACTTAATAAGCTGATACCTCCGTCATTATTGCAGTTGCTTTTATATCCTTTTCTTTTGTATATTGGGACGATAATCGCCTTTCTCCAGTCATCTGGAACTTCTCCCATCTAATTATTTATTCTAAGTGCTTAGAGTTGTACATCACTCAAAAAAATGTCTGGTTAAATATGCCCTTACTATTTTTTCTGGTTAGACTAACCAGAATTATGGTTGAATTAATCATAATTTCTTGTTAATTTTTACTGCATTTTGGTTACTTCAATCATAATTCTGGTTAGTCTAACCAGAAAAAATAGTAAGGGCATATTTAACCAGAATTCTGGTTGATTTAAACAGACTTTTTTCAGTGAGTATTAAATGCAAAGTCCTCAATATTCTGCAATTTGGAATGGAAAAACTTAATTTAAAGCCTTGAAGATACAACCTTTTACAATTTTGGCTTTAGTGTCAGGTAAATTGAAAACAATTACATTGCTTCAAACGGTTCGCCACACAATGGTGGCTATCATAAGTGAATTTCATTCAATCTTATAATAATCTGTGAGAAACCTTTCTGTTTTTTGTAAGACTTATTTTTTTCTAATGTATTTTTACCAGTTGGAAAGCCTCAAACACCTGGAAAAATTCTTTCATCATTCCTGTAGTGAACGTATAAATTTTAAAATTGTTTTTTGAAATCAGGGGTCCATTAAACATAAAGTAGCGCCTAGAGAACGTTAATCGAAAAGCTGTAAGAATTTTGAGAGACATTTAAGGCAGCTAAAAACATTTTTAAAAAATGACGTACACGAAAATATCAAGACTATGAAAATAAGAATTTTTGAAAGCTCATTTTGCTAACGTGCAAGTTGAAGGCGTTCATCAATCGAGAACAAATTAATTGTAGTTTTTTAGTGTCCTCATTTTCATTACTTGTCAACATAATTCCAATTTCGGTTTCCATAATTTTGTTTTTTCGGACCACCTTAATAAATACACCCATACAACTTCGCAGCTGCATATTACAATTATTGTACATTTTAAATTTAAAAAAAATACTGACTCAGTATATAAGGGCCCGTTGGATGGCGAAACGACGAGACGGGTTAGGCTAGTGTCAGTGTCCCTGAAGATTATTAATTTTTCGGAATAATTGTTCACATCATCAAAATATCGTTTTACAGAAACATGATTTCGTTTTAAAAACCAGCCTTAAGTCGATTAGTGTACCCTATGTCATTTAGAGATAGTTAATAAATTTTACAAAATTTACTAAATTACCAGGTGAAAATTTCGATAATTTTTTAATACTACTGATATAGGGTAAATTAATGGACTTAAGGCTTGTCTTAAAACTTTGAAGAATACCTTAATTGTGCGTTCATTCATTCAAGGGATGATCCGTGGATATTGGAATTTCTGGAGTTGGTCCTTTATATGAGTTTCAAGCTAATACATTGTTTTTTAATTTATATACCAACAGTACCAACACAATATGATATAGATTAAATTATTCGACTTAAGGGTTGTTGTTAAAGAGTGTTTAAGCGAAATATTAACAAAAGTTTCCAAATTGTACAATGTTACGGATTTATTTACTATACCACTAACTGAAATGGGGTTAAGTAATCGACTTAAGGGTTGCTTCTAGAAGAAGCATTACATTTTTACTTATAATCCTGCCTCGGTAGCTATCTTAACATTTAAACTATCGTAACATTTTTTTGAGACTGCAGAAACTTTCTCGCACTCAAAATTTACCACAAAACATTGGGAAGACTTCAAAAATTAGTTCAGGGTCTGGCGTTTATGACTGCTCAATTTCAAATCTTCTTATTTTTGAAGTTAAATTATGATTGTACGATAACATGGCATGCTGAAATTGTTATTAGATAGTTTGCAAAGCTTTTAAACATTACTTTAGTTATTTGAGGTTTATGAAAATGAGATTTTCTCGAAGAAAATTGGAAAATATTTCAATCTTGCCAGATTTTTGAAAGTTGTGCATATTATGTGCATCACAAACAAAATTAATATTAGCGATTTTTGCAAATCTCTGAGAATTGCGAATTTTTTAAACTTACTTTTGCCCCGCGGAACCTCAGGATGTTGATCGATCTATTTCAAATTTTACACCGGTTATAAGGGATTCACAATTTAGCTTTTCCGTGCTAAGCTTTTTTTGATTTTCAGTTTTTTTTCGACCAACCCTAAATTGAAAAATCACTAAAAATCTTCATTTAATGTACAAAAAATTACTCAAATGTACTGAACATACTCCTTCCTTTATAATATAAGGGTAATGCAGGGGCGGTTCTCGACTACCCCAACTTGTTAAGGGCGTGGCAAGGGCACCTATATATACATGAGGGATGAAACCGTACAGGTTAGGGACGTTAAGGTAGTAACGGATAAATTTTTCGTCACCCTTATTATTATACCATAGTCATCGATTAGACTCGCAATTCAATATTCACTAGAGGTGAATGTCCCCTGTTAGGGTGCCCAATAAAAATTTGAATTTTTTTATTTTGCAAACGCTACCCACTAAATTTTTTCCTTCTGGTGAAAAAGTACTGGCATAAATGTTCCTTTTTAATAAATTTTTTAATTGTTTAGAGATTCCAACAGACAGTTTTAGGTCTGAAAATGAATTTTCTTAGTTTTCGATTTTTGAAAAATACCAATTATAGGCTATAAAAAATGCTTTCATCCGAGAAAGGCTTATTACTCAATAAATAACCAATACTTTCTAGTTGCGAAATAATTTCTTAGCCTTTAATTGGTATTTGTTAGATCGAAAACTAAGAAAATTCCGTTTCATACCTAAAACGGGCAAGCGGAACCTCGAAATAATTTTTTTTTAATAAAATAAAAGTAATAACAGTATTTTTTCATCAATAGGAAGAAATTTAGGGGACAGCGTTTGCAAAATTCAGAAATTCAAATTTTTATTGGGTAACCTACCACTCTCTGTATAGCGTTAGGCTGACTCATTCCTCATACCTCATTACTTAGACGATAAAATAATCTGGAACCGCGCTTTATTTGTATGCCGCTATAACGAGATTTAATCAAATCAGGATTATCTCGTTTCCGAAACATTGCGCATCACAAAGCGCGTATGTACTTTCAATTAATGCGCAAGTTTTCTCGGCGCATACGGAGTAGAAATTCCATTGGTTATTTCCTTTCATAAAAAAAATCTCCAGTAGAAACAGCCACTCTTGAGTCGGACAGTCGTCGGCCATACAGAACTTTTCTCTCTTTTTTATTACTCTCTCTAAAAAGCAAGAAAAGGCGGTAAACGCAGACAGCTCCAAGAGCTCAACTGCGACGACTCCCCGAACTGACCCGAACTCATTACATCAGAATTCAGAACCTTCAGAGTTCAGAAGCACGACGACCACCACCGGTAGAGGATCGCTGTTTAGAGTGATCACTAATAGGGTAAATAAAAAGTTTAAAAAATAATACTTTTTTTTAGAAAAAAACGCTGCGCCATTGAAAACTGTTTATTGTGTGAAGTTCGTTTCTCGGATAAAGTGATAGGACGGATGGAAGCGCGATTTAAAAAATAAGAGTGAACCGCTTTTTGTCGTCGACGGCGAGTGAAGTGTCAAATTGGAAGTGAAGGGATGCTGTGAAAGTTCAGGTGGCGTGAGCTTATTAACGTATTATTAAATTACTATCACTTCTTGCGGAATTTGAATAGAATTTTTCTTAAAATTAGTTTCATTACGGAGCATTTTAACCACTTTTGGATCAATTATAGACTACCGTCTAAAATTGTGAGACCACTTAAAAAATTCTTATAGTAAAGACACATTTTGTGGATAGGTTTATGAAAACTAAAGGTAAAAATAATTTTCCAAACTGGCTGAAAAGCTTCTGAAATTTCGTAATGAATTAGCTCTATTTGAAATAATTTCACGTTATAATAAGGTCCGAGTTTTCATCTATACTATAGATGAAAACTCGGACCTTATTATAATGTCCTATAGATTCTATAGGACAAGGAGATATGTGCATAAGAAAAGTTAAACTTCGGCTCTTCAAATATTATTGAAAGTTTGAAATTAAAATGTGCGTTTCGGAGAAGTGTGTGCCAAAAATCAAAAGTTGCATGTGTGTAAAGTTTCAAAAGCAAGCTTGAAAATGAACTCAAATACATCCAAAAATTTCAACTGGTTTTCGAATAAAATTATCATCACCACCAGTGAATTGTCATTTTTTCTCGCACGACTATCAGGATCATATTTCGAAACACAGTAAAGATTATTTTCTTGGGCTCATTTTAAATCTAGCATTTCGAACTTGATACCGGTCAAATTTCAATTTTATCCAAACACTTCGCAGGAGCACTTAGGGAATTGAATTTGAACTTAAAATTTTATCTTCGACCTTTGAAAGGTGTTTTTTTTTAATACGACTAAAACGAGTAGTATTTTTTTACTATTAATAAAAGTGGGGTTTTGCCTAGGAAATTACGGATTCAAAACATAAAAAGATAAAAAAATGAAACACCTGCTGGCCTGAAGCGTTTTGAACTTTGTTAGGCTATTTGGTTCTTTTTTTTAAACCTAAAATGTTGAAAGTGAAGTGTATTGAATGGGTAAGTCTCTCTTATGATATAAATATTAGTCTCGTTTTTATTAGTTGCATAATACTTTTAAACATTTTGTCTCGATCCATTTACGATTTTTGATCATTTATTTGATTACCGATAAAGAAATGTAGATGAAATTTTGAGAAACTCCGTAGCTTTCTACGCACCCTAAAGAACAAATACCTGTTTGTTTAGATGCAATTGCATAATACGTTCACCATCTTATAATGTGCCCTCCATTTTATAGCACGATCGCGGCCATTAGCTCTTTTTAGAAAAATGTTTCAAATATGACTTAAGCAGTCTTCCAAAAGAAGTTTTTAAAAATAAAATATTAAGCTCTTGTGTAAACCCCTAAACCAACATTCGATATTTTGAAAAATATTGTTTGATTTAAAAAAAGGGTTGGTGTTTTTAAGAAACTCCATTTTTCTATGGTAATAAACAAAGATTTGTTGAATAATAATTTTAAAATTAATAAGTATTGAGAATCCGGATGATGAATTACAAAGTTAACGCTTTTTAGATTAAAGTTTCAAATATATGTCTTTAATAAACTTTAAAAAGAATTTTTGAAATAATATATTAAGATTTCGTGTGAAACCCTGAACAAATAACTGATATTTGAAAAAATATTGTTTATCCGGATGACGAAACAAAAAGTGAACTCTTTTTAGATTAAAGTTTCTAATATGTCTTTAATAGTCTTTGAAAAGAAATTTTTTTAAATAAAATATTAAATTTTCGTGCAAAACCCTAAACTAAACCAACAATCGATATTTCGACAAATATTGCCTAATTTAGAAGAACCAAAAATAACTCAAAAATGTTTTTGAGAAACTTCATTTTTCTACGGTAATGAACAAAGATTTTTTAAGTAATAATTTGAAAATTAATAAACATTGAAAATCTGGATGATGAAATGCAAAGTT
Organism: Andricus curvator; assembly: GCA_932195095.1. NCBI lineage: Eukaryota > Metazoa > Arthropoda > Insecta > Hymenoptera > Cynipidae > Andricus > Andricus curvator. The sequence continues at coordinate 269,776 of CAKNYM010050760.1, forward strand.
AAGTCTTTTTAGATTTAAGTTCCAAATATCTGTCTTGAATGGACTTTGAAAAGAATTTTTTGAAATAAAATATGAAGCTACTTTGTAAAATCCTATAAGCCAATAATGGATATTTTGAAAAATATTGTTTAATTTAAAAAAAACTCGTTCGTGTTTTTAAAATATTTCATTTTTCTGTGGTATTAAACACAGCTTTGTAAAATAATAATTTGAAAATCCGGATGATGAAATAAAAAATTAACTCTTTTTAGATCAAAGTTTTAAATATATGCCTTATTTAATAGTGGCACAATAGATTTTATAGCTTGAGCACCAGGGGGGCTTCATAGGGGTTCCCCGCCCGCATATAAACTAAACTATGTCTTTAATAGTCTTTGAAATAAAATATTAATAAGCTTCCGTGTGAAACCCTAAACCAAAAATTGAAATTTTGAATAATATTGTAATGGCAGATGACGAAACAGAAAGATAAATCTTTCTAGATTAACGTTTCAAATATGTCTTCAATAGAACAATTTGAAAATAATTTAAAAAAAATTAAATTTTCCTGTAAAACCTTAAACAAACAATCGATATTTAAAAACATATTGTTTAATTTAGGAAAGCGAAAAAAAACTCATTCGTGTTTTTAAGAAATTGCATTTTGATATGGCAATAAAACGACGAAACAAAAAGTTAACTCTTTTTAGATTAAAGTTTCAAATATGTGTTTAATAGTCTTTGAAAAGATGTTATTTAAAATAAAATATGAAGCTATCTTGTAAAACCCTATGAACCAACACTCAATATTTTGAAAAACATTGTTTAATTAAAAAAAAACTCGTTCGTGTTTTTAAGTAACTGCATTTTCCTATGTTAATAAATAAATATTGGTTGCATAATATTTGAAACATTAAGGAGTCGTGCACATAATACGTCACGCGATTTTTAGCTTTTTTTACCCCCCTCCCTCCATGTCACACATCGTCACAAACCTCTGACCCCCCCAGCCCCCTCGACTTTACGTCACACCTCCTTTTATACAAAATTTTTTGTGAACGCGTAAAAGATCCAGTAAAACAAAAGGCACTATTAATTATTATTATTGTAGATAATATTTCAAGGACATTTATGCAACTTAGAGTAACAAGGATAAATTATGAGATCTTTTAAATTATAGTTTGGTTCCATTTAATACTTTGGTGATAGTAAATAGTAGGCCAATTTGAATATTTCCCAGTTATCATTTGTCCACTGAGAAGAACACCACGTTCCGATGTTTGCAATGACAGGTAATGACGATGCGATCACGCAGAAAAAAATGTGTGACGTAACGCAGAGGGCAGACCCCCCCCCATGTCAAACTTATTCGCAATTTGCCCCCCCCCCAACTGTGTGACGTATTATGTGCACGACTCCTAATAAAGATTTAAAATCTGGAAAATTGTCAAATCTGCCTTAAAAAATCACAAAATTAACTTAACATTTATTTAACTTAATTAACTAAGCACTTAACATTTAAAATTTTGAAACTATTAAAAAAGGGAGGCGGTCAACTTTGATGTATGAAAGTCTAGCATTTTCAAATGAAGGGCCCCGGTCCTCCCGGAGCATATAAGTGCGTATATGCAAAATTTCGGAAATGCGTTTTATTGGCTTTAAACTAATTCTTTTTGCCTAACTCACGTCTCTGCAGATGTGTAGAAGATTATGGTCCAGTTCGATTTCAAAGTAGGTCAAAATCCATGTTTGGAAATTTGTTCAAAAGTGATTACTTCTTTTGCTTAAATTCTCACGATTCAATAGTACTCAGTAATAGCTCGAAAGTACTTTCTTGTTTGTTTTTTTTTTTTTATTAAAAGATAAAAAATGTGTGTAGCTCTGTGTATTTATATTTACCTTTTTGTGGACGCGCAGTACCTTTGACAAGGGTTTTTCTCGGAAGTGTTTGCTTCTCTCAACATATGTTTCTTTTACGGTTTTATATAGCGAAGTAATACCTCAAAAGTACTTTCTTGTTTTTATTTTTTAATCAAAAAATATAAAAGTTTTGCAGCTTTTTCTGTGGCAGGTCCGGCTTTAGTTGGGACGCGCCGTTCTTTAATAAGAGTTTTTTTAAAGATGATTGCTTTTATTTATTCCTTTCGCGATTAAATAGAGCTAAGTAAAAGCTCAAAAGTAATTTCTTACTGTTTTTTGTAATTAAGTTCGTTAAGGTTAAACAGTATTTAGTGTCACCTGAAAACGCATATTTTGGCACTTGTGCTTTCATACTTCAAAGTTTAACGCAGTATACTTCTTTCATGTAATAAAATATAATAATCTCTAAGCTATTACTATAAAAATTGGGTCCTATCAGAGAGGGTGAATGCTGGTTGAATACAATAAAGTTAAATGGAAGAAACTCAGCTGTGCTTTTGTCAGTAGAACTCGTGACCATGACCTATCTTCCTCGCGAGAAGTGACTGTACGCAGTCACGCATTTCCATGTGATAGAGTGATATATTGAAATTTTGATTAAATTGAATTTTCTTTTAACTCATTAAAAGTTTTAGATTTATTTTTTGACGCTAATGAGGTGTTTCACACTGTTTCGAAATACGCGGACAGATTACGAAAAAAATTAAAATTAATCAAATGAAGATTTTTTTTTTAAAAATAAAAAAAATGATCTAATGGATTTTGACGTATTTTTGCAGCTAAATCGGTGTTCCGCGAGATGTATCATCTTCTGTTTCATAAAATAAACTGACGTGTGCTCGGCACGCTTCGATTATAATACCCACCCATCAGGTGCACAAACCACTTTTTATTTCCTTACCTGCTACGTGAAACTACCTATTGACGTTCCCCTGTATGACTCACAGAATAAACTTTGAAAACCTTTCACATGACATGTGAGGACCTGAGTACACAAGAATGTCCCAGCACCTGAGTTATTTCTATGCCTTCAGATACTTACACCCCATACAAGTGGCTATCGATTGTGCGTCATGATATTATGAAACATTAACAATTTATGATTTTACTCTCTCAATCTGAATTAGATGTTCTCTAAATGTGTAAGGAAAAAGCCGTAAGTGACTTCGATAATGATAAAACTTCTTTTGCTGTTGCATAACATAAAATACAAATAATTTTTGAAATAAGATCCGAGAACCATGCATTAATTGAGGAAAATTAGATTTTTTTTAATTTGAACCTATTTTCTAAATTTAATTAATTTTTTTAAATGGGAGTCTTCCGGTATAGGAATGTGAGGATATATATTTTTTTTTAGATGAGAGTATGTTGGTGAATGAAACGCAATTATCATAACGTGATTACCGTCTAAAACAATTGATTGTCAACAAATTCATTTCAGTAATTTAAAAAAAAGTTATTTTCGTTTATAAACGTCGAGAACTTCAGTTACATTCGCTGATTCAATAAGTAGCCCAGGAACTAAACTGATTAGAATTTCGGGTTACACACTTTATTTCTAAATTTGAATAAGTAAGAAATGGGTGACTGAATCAATTTATTAAAGAATTTCACAGATTGACAGTTAAATTACTGCAGTATACAAAATGCTAATTAAATTTGGTAAAATGAAAATTCTTCAGAACTATGCACACCAAACTCTCGGTTTAGTAACAGTGTCGGGGGTTGCCTGCAAATTGCCTTGATACTAAATCGGAGCAATTGAAACGTAAACAATCAGGGCCGTCTGAACCGTTTTCAAGTGGAATGCATAATATTGCGCAATATACTCGAGTGAGTACCCGCGCACTGCTAAGAAACTGCGTGGGCCAGCAGTTCTAGGAATTACTAAACCGCGGGTTACTAAAACGCGGTTATGGTGTAATTGAATTAGTTACAATTTGCCTGATTCAGATTTAGAGAGCTATCTTTCTCAAAGTCGGACTTAACAATAATCCTCCTTTTTTTATCAAAAATGCCACTTGTACACAAAGTTTTTCAAAAGACATTGCGATTCGCTTTGAAATTACATAATTTACGGATGATACAGTATATGGTACAACAGAAAAAGGAAACAAAAATAGCTGATTCTCCTAGGTTTACTGCCTCACCGCTGAGTAATTTTCTCACATATTTTAGGCCTATGTCCCCTTATCTCTCTCACCCCCTCGCTCTCTCCTTCTCACTCTCTCTCTCTCTCTCTCTCTGACTGTCGCTCCCGCTGCCCCCTTCCGTCTTTCTCTTATTGTCTCTTCCGCTGTCTCTCTATCTCTCTCGCTCTCACTCTATCTCTCTCGCTCTCTCCCTCTCTCTAGATTCTTTTTTCTTGCACGTGCAACATTGTTCATCTCTATCGCTCCATTATTCGCTTATGCTTCTCTCCTTTTTCCTATGACCCATACAGTAAACACTAAACTAAACTAGAGACAGCCTCTGTCTGGCTGCAAGCTCAGTGGCTCCATGTCCGACCTTTTTTTCTCCAGGTTTGTCAATATATGGTCATAACCAGTCTAAATCTAAAAGGTGCTTAGGCTTCTTTCTTTGGTTTGAAAATTTGGACAGATGAAAATTCCGCCCTGGGTACCTGCGAATGGTTCCGCCACTACACGGCTTCCCCTCATTCAACCGAGCTCCTGGAATATAACATTTCTTAAATTTAGCACTTGGTAATTTACAAATAAAATATTTAAAATCTGCGAATTATAACGATTCCAACGATATGTTATTTGACTTAAAAAGTTGAAAATCAAAGAATGTTCAAGTGTATATGAAATTTTATGGAAAATTTTTTAGTACATTTTACTCAAATCCAAGTGGATTGCTATTGCAGTGCTGCAGTAGCTTTAATTCATAGGTACAATATTTTACTTAACTTGGGAAATTCCGGAAGCTAAAATTTGGCCAGATTTGAAAACTTATCAAAACTTATCAACTAACATCATAAATTTGGTTTATTTCTCAAACAAGTGCATTTCTCAAAATTATCCTTGCATAATTTTGGATGAAATAAAAAAACTAGGTTCAAAATAACTTGTAGGAGGCAATTCTTGAAAGATTTTGGATTTCTTTTTTTGAACAAATTAAGTATTTAGTTTTGAAAAGATTCATGTGGCCCGATTTTTTAATTTTTGTTTGTTTAAACATTCATGGTAATGCAAATAACGAAAAATAGTAGATTTTTTATTATTTTTTTTATTTTCGTGGAAAATTGTTTCGTATGTTCAGCATCGCTGGACTGGATGCGTAGGGGTGTTTGAAAGCAAAAAAATTATCATCTGGTAAAGTTAATTGTTGTAAATAAATTAAAATAACAGTCTTTAATGTACATTTTTGAGTTAAAATTACTTGCTCGTATTAACAAAATGACACTTGATCATATGAATTTGTCATTCGATATTTTTTATCAATTTTATAAACAATTTACAGAAACAAATGCCCAGTGTGGAAAATTTAAAGACAGCGAGAAATAGTCTTTTCTCTTAATTTTGTTGATATTTTGTTGTTCGTATTGTTGAATGATGAAAATTTGTAATCCGGTATTTTTTATGAATTTCATAAACAAATTATATAAACAAATGCCCAGTGTATACTTTTGATGGCACAAAGAAATCGTTTTTTATTTTAAATTGCCTTAAATAATGTCATCAGTGATGTTTAGTGATGAAAACTTCTCATCGCATATTTTAAAATAATTTTCTAACTAATTCTATAAACAAATGCCTAGTGCCAACGTTTAATTTAATTAATTTTGATTTTTTTGTTGAAATTATGTCGCCAATGATATTTATTTATGAAATTTTGTTGTTTAATATTTTATTGTAAATTTTTTAAATCAATTCTATAAACAAATGCCAAATGTAGACACTTAAAATGATTTTGTCTTGTGAAAAGTTGCGTCCACAATGAGCATATGTTCTTAAAAGTCATTTATTATCAAATTTACATCGCGGAACAATAATGACCATATAACTTAAGGCAAGTTCGAGTAAGTTTAAGATGTGTTCAGAAGTTTTTAAAAGATTTCAAAATAATTTGAAAGGTTTCAAAAAAAATAAAACTTTGTTATAAAAATTCCTAGAATAACTAAAAATGCATTTTTTTTTGAAAAATTAATTTTAAAAAATTTACGAAATTTTAAAAATAGAATCTGCAAGATTTTAAGGAAATTTTTTCAGGATTTTCAAAAAATTGTAAGAAATATTCGAGTTCTAAGGTAAAAACAAAATTTTCATTAGATTCCTGGAACATTTTTTTATGATTTTTTTTCTCACAAATTGTTAGGAGAATTTTTAAAAAGTTTTCAGAACAAATTTTGACGTTTAAATTAATGTTTTTAGCTTAAAATTGATCGAAATTATATAATCTGCAAAAATTCATCCTGAAGAGTTCGAATCTTTTAAGTTGAAATGACCGTGATCAATTCTTTCTCAATTGTTCAATTTTTAGTTGCGGTCAAAAAGTTTTTTTCAACCTAGTATGACAAATATTGATGTAATAAAATATAACAAAAAAGTACAAAATTCGTCCGAATAAAAAAAAAGTCGTACTTTCCTGGAAAAATGGTTTTAGTTTTTTTAACTTTATTGTACAAATTTGTTCACCAGGGACATTAAAAAAATTATTAAAAAATAATATATAATATAGGTATATATAATTAATAAATATAAAATTCATATAAGATACAACATTTTTCTGCATATTTGAAACAAATGAAAATATGTGAAAATTCAACTATTTGGTTGAAAATTCATGTATTTTATTAAAACTTTGTCTTTTTTGCTGAAAAATTAATCTTCTTGGTTAAAAATTCATGTTTTTGTTTGAAAAAGTATCCTTTTTGATTAAAAAATCAACTGTTTTGTTGAATATTCGTCTTTTCGGTTAAAGATTCAACTACTTTGTTGAAAATTTATCTTCTTTGGTTAAATTCAAATCTTTTTGATTCAAAATTAAAATTCTTTTTAGTTAAAATATTTACTATTACAATTTTCGTTGAGAATTCATCTTCTTTGATTAAAAATGAATCTACTTTGTAGACAATTAAAAAATTTTGTTAAAAAGTCATTTATTTGGCTGAAGATTTATAATTTTAGTCGAAAATTCATCTCTTTGGTTGAAAATTGAACTATTTTGTTGAAAAATCGCTGTTTGTTGTTTGAAAATTTAATTATTCAGTTGAAAATTCGTTTTTATTTTTAGTTTGAATTATTTAATTTTTGGTGGAAAATTGATCTTTTTTAGTTGAAAATTCAATGATTTTTCAAAAAGTAGTGGAATGGAATGAGAATGAGACTATTCATACTTTTTCACCGGGCATGGAAAATTATTAAATGATAATTTTGAGAAATTCGATTGTTTGAGAAATAAACCAAATTTATAATGTTAGTTAATAAGTTTTCAAATCTGACCAAATTTTAGCTTCCGGAATTTCCCAAATTAAGTAAAATATTGCACTATGTACAATATTTCATATAAACTCGAAAATTTATTCTTTAATACCGAGATTTCATAAATAAACCTAATTCGCGATATAATTAAAAAAAAAATAGTTGAATTTTCATCCAAAAAAGATTTCAGTTGACTTTTTAACACCAAAAAATGAATTTTAAACAACAAGTACATTTTCTCCAAATAGTTGCATTTTCAACCAAAAAGGATGACTTTTTAACAAAATTGTTGAATTGTTCACCAAAAAGTTGCATTTTCATCCAAGAAATATGCCATTTCTACTAGAATGTGTGAATTTTTTAATTAAAGAAGACAAATTTTCAAAAGAATAGTTTAATTTTCATGCAAAATAGATTTCTTCTTGAATTTTTAAAGATTTCACGCCACAATATGGACATCCGCGTTTATATGCCAACAGCCATACCACGCTGAAAAAACCAGTTCTCGTCAGATCACTGAAGTTAAGCAGCGTTGGGCGCGGTTAGTACTTGGATGGGTGACCATTCGAGAAAACTGAGTGCTGTTGGCACATCGTGGGTGTGGTGAGCCCACACTTGTAGTTATTTACTACAAGAAACTATCCACCTAGAAACACTACCCGAATCGGGTAGTGTCACGCCTAACCTGAAAGGGAAATGGCTTAATGGTATAATGGTATACTGTCTATTATTTTCTTCAGAGGGGGAAAACCTCGTAAAAATTCGGTCCAGCGGAGGTGGACTACTTTTTGATAAATTATTGAATTTTCAACCAAATAGTTGAATTTTCAACTGAAAAAGATCAATTTTCCACCAAAAATTAAATAGGTAAATTTTCAGTTAAAAATATAATTCAAACCATAAAGAAAAACGAATTTTCAACAAAATAATTAAATTTTCAAACAAAAAACAGCAATAAGATTAATTTTTAACCAAAGAAGATGAATTCTCAACAAAAATTGTAACAGTAAATATTTTAACCAAAAAAGATTTTCATTTTGAATCAAAAAGATTTGAATTCAGTCAAAAATCACAATAAAACTATGGATACTTTTGGTACCAAAAGTATCCATAGTTTTATTGTGATTCTCATTTTGGACGTGATGCCCTGCCGATATTAGGTTTTAAACCACAATTTTATAAAGATAATTCCATTAAATACCAAAATAAACAGTTTAAAAATTCGCTGGTTTGAACTCAATCGAGAAAAAAAACATATGTTCTTATAACGCGCATTTCGTTATCACTAGCTGTTATTTTTTTATGCGCGAATCTTGATTAAAATAAACATATTAAAACTCTGATGATGAAGGTATTAGAAACTGTACCTCAAACTGTACTATATAATATAGACTATAGAGTTTAGCTGGACCTGGAATAATTCTGATTCCTAAAATCGAGGCAAAATATAGCTTCATGGGCTCATGGTCATAGAAAATCGATCCGAAAACCAGTTTTTTATTAGCTTTGCGCGTCTATTATACCATACAATACCCGTTAAAAATGGTAATATCCTCAACTTAATGAAAGTACAAAGCTTTTGGGCACACAAAATCTGCTTCATTTACATTAATTTAGAACAGCTATTCTAAATTATTAATAATTAATAATATATTTTCTATTTGGAAAACGAAAGAGAGTGAAAGTCATATTTCAGGAATTAGGAAATTAATCCTTTGATAGCGGCGAATTATATTACGTTTTATATCAACAAGTTCGATCTCTGAAAACAAGCAGGTGTCACACCCACATTTGAGTTAGCAATTTGAAATGATCGTGACCTATATTTAACACTAAATCAGATCTGGTTATCTTTAACAATGTGTATTGATCATAAACTTTGCGATTTTATAAAAGTTTTGACATTTAGTTTTAAACTGTTTATTATATTTTCGAAAGATATTGTTTAGTGAAATAAAATGTGAAGATTGCCAAATTTGTTTTTTAATGCAAATAAAGAGAGTCTCACTTATTCAAACTTTACTTTTGTTTACAATGATTCCTATTGACACTTTCAAAAACGATTTTATATTTCAAGAAAATAAATTTTCGAATGAAAATTAAAATGAAAAATACATATCAAATTTCAGATTCGTATCATCAACACCTCCACCACATTCATCATCTATTCATCTGCACATTCTACATTGAAGCAGTTGTCAAGAGTTGGAGAATTCTTCTCTATGTATTTTCAAGACTCTGAAACCTTCTGTAAGTTTTGTAACAATTGTAACACTTTTTTCGGCTTCAAATTTTCATACGACAAAATTTGAATTCAAGCCGTTTACAAAGTCACTAATACATCGGGTCTCTAATACATAACTGTCGTGATTCCGCTTTCGGATTCAGCGACCAAAAATCGATACGGAAAATGACACGTCTCATCCATGTTGCACTTTTAATGTCGACCTGTGTAATTAATTGATATCACAATACAAATATTTTAATTTTACTTTACAATACACAGTCATTGTGAACCTCCGGGTTGCTACAAAACCCCAATTTCGAAATTCCGTGACATTTTCCTGACCAATTTTTCATATATGTGGATTTATAATTATGAATCCACATATATTACAACTTCGAATTACAGGTATTGCATTTTCAACAAAATAGATGAATTTTTTACAAAATAGTTAATTTTTCAACGAAAAAGATCAATATTCATCCAACAAGATTAATTTTCGACAAACAAGACGAATTTTCAACAAAAATAACTGAAATTTTAAACCGAATAATTGAGTTTTCAACTCAAAAAGATAAATTTTGAACAAAAAATGGGAAAATTTTAAACCGAATAATTGAGTTTTCAACTGAAAAAGATAAATTTTGAACAAAAAATGGGATAATTAAATTTTTATTTAAAAAAATTAATTTTCAACAAAAAAAGGAATTTTTAACAAAAAGTGTAATAGGTGATATATTTCCTGGATCCTCAGCAAAAACAGAATAATTTTCAAACCAAACCAACTCTACCCGAAAAGACAAGTTTTTAACAAAGTACGTGAATTTTCAACCAAAAAAGATAAATTTTCAACCAAAAAGAAAGTTGTTAAATTTTCAACTAACGAGATTACTTTTCTACCAAAAAAGACGAATTTTCAATAAGAAAGGTACATGAAGTTTCAACCACGTAATTGAATTTTCAACTAAAAAAGATAAATTTTCAACTTAAAATAAAATAGTTAAATTTCCAGATAAAAAAAAAATTAATTTTCATTCATGTGAAATATTTTTTTAACAAGATAATTAAATGTTCAACCAATAAGATGAATTTTCAACAAAAAATATTAGATTTCTACCAAAGAAGACAAATTTTCAACAAAACAGTTGAATTGTTAACGAAAATTTGTGAATGACCCATAAACTTCAACTTCAGTTTATCGAAAAATCTGTATTGTATCCTGTATTGTAACCTGAATCTGTATTACATTTGAATTATGAAATTACCTATAGTTGAAGTTTGCAACGTTTACAAAAAATCTAAAAAAAATTTTAACGCACGAGACCTAAAATTGTATGTATTCCATTTAATGTCCGAAAATCTCCAAGAAAGTTTCATCCCCTAGCATTTCCAGAACACATTCCAATTCAAAGCCTAAAACAATTGAAAAATTAATAAAAAATTCACTAACATCCAGATTACAGTCCTACAATTTTACTGTAGATAATATGATTATTTGATGTCCAAAGATCCCCAAAAAAGTTGTATCTCTCTAATGGGCTAGCACATCCGAAACACACACAGATTTGTTCAATTCAATTCTTAGAGGTAAAATTTGGGGCTTTTTCAGGAAATGATATGAGGATGAAACTTTTTACAGAATATTTGGACATCAAATGAAACCATTTTAATCTTAAGTGCAAAATTAATAACTTGAAAATCAAGGGGAACAACTTGATGTTGAAGAAAAATTTATAAGATGTCAAACTGACGCATGTAAAGTGTACATGTATTAATATTGACATGATAGAAAAAGTCGCAAGACATAAAACACCCGAAAAGCGAGCGGAATCATGAACGCGGTCAGAATAAATGAGTCGTAGATTATTACACATCATTTTTTAATACAATACTATACAGATTCCATACATAAATTACTTAGATTTTCTTTTTTTATACATACAAATATGTATAAACTAAAATGAGATCGAGAAATGTGACCTTTTCCTTTTAAAAGAGTGAATATAGTGACTTTTTCTTTGAAAAGTGACTAAAAAGTGACGTAATTAAAAAAGTGACTAAAAATCCAAAAGTGGGTCAACAAGCAGTAGTATTTTTAAAGTACTCTACTTTTTAATGGTACTTTTGTTTGAGAATCTGGCCTTAAAATATTTGGAAATTGAGTGAGTTCACAGAAATTTATATGCAATTTCTGTGTCGCGTGAAATATAATGATTATTCCCCAATCCTCGCGACGGTAGTTATATCACATTGTGAAGGAAGCGGGGGAGGTGGAAAAGAGCTGGATCTGAAGATTTCTGGCCTTGTCTGCGGTCATTGTAACTCCGTACCTCTTTAGAAGTGTTTGGCTGGTTTCGCGTATAGCGTAGGTCGTATGCGATACGCTACAAACTCTGTGAATCATTATAATTTTCGGCCAAAATTACGTGAATTGAATCCAAACGAGTTAAATTTTTATTCTGAAAATTGTTAGATCACGAATTACTACAAAACACTTTAACAACGTACGTCCTACCAGGATCCCAAAATACGAGGAGAAATCATATTATATACATTTCGAGTTCAATTTTAATAATGTTCTTGTGTTTCAGCTTTATTTGTAAAACAAAAGTGAATTTTAAGATTCGTTTGTGAAGTGTCTGAGTGAAATACAGTAGAGGAGTAAATTAATCGGCAAGGGCGAATATTTTGACAAACAGGTATAACAGGTTACTTACATTTTTTCTAAAACGTGGAATTTATAATTTTTTTACAAAACTTTGTGTCCACTGTATAGCCATTTAAAATTGAATATTTATAATTAACTTTAATTATGTGTTATTTGTACTAATAATCAGGGTGTCTAGCGAAATTTCTTTTTCAAATTCCCGGATCGGAATTAACATTTTCCCAGATTTTTCTCTTGTGCTATATGTTGCCAATTATTGATTTCAATCGACTTAAAATTAAAACAATTTAACTTATAATGTAAAAAGTGCTGAGTTTACGAAAAAATTAAATCGTTCAATTTTCAATGTTTCTAACTTAAAATTGCTCAAAAATAATATAATTGTTAACATTTAAAAATGTCAAATTTTGTAGTTTAACGGCATTTAATTTTAAACTGTTTATAATAGCTTGCATAATAATAGCTTAATAATAAGCTTCCATTTTATATGCGTGTATACTGTAAATTATTGAGCGTTTGAATAAAAAATGTTTAGACTCCAGTTTTAAAAGTTCAAAATTCAAATGAGTTCCACTTTGGGAGCTTTACTTTTTAGTTCAACTTTTTCGAATTCGAAGTTTTTAATTTCAATGAGCGTGAAAAATTGGTTGTGATCCGGGAATAAACAGGAAAAGGTAATTGAATATTGAATGATTTTCTTCCACTGCATCGGACTCCTGTAAAAACTCAGGACCATAGTACGATCGAAAATTTGATATAAAAAATAAAAAAATTCTTTTTCCCAAATGCCGTGTTGAATGTTTATGAATAACAAACTTATTGACAAAAAAATAGCAGAAATAAGGTAGGAAAAACAGCACCAGAAATTTCTCTGAGTTCGACTTTTATGCTGGCATTAATTATCTTACGCAGAAAATAAAAATTTCTATTTTAAATTTATGGCTCGAATCTGCTCACGAATTCCCGACATTTCCCCGTATTTTTCAAGGGGCACAAAATTCGCGGCAAATTCCTGGATTTCCCGGGTCACTAGACACCTTGCTAATATAAATATAGGAGCCGTGTGGAAATTGCTCAGTTTGGCCCTCTCGAAAAGCCCAGCTTAAGAAGGAAGGTTCGATTGTTATAAAAGCTTGCAAAAAATGTCTTTAACATGAATTTGTTGAACCTTTTTTGGATGTTGGACGTAATTTTACTGTTAGCCTTCTAGGCCCTCTAGGGACCCTACAAAGGCCCTTGCCCACAATATTTGCCCCTTTTAAAAAAAAATTCTCAGTTTGATTACCAGATTAAAAGTTTATCATTAAATTTTTGAGAGATATATTAGGACCCATTTTCAAAAACATTTTGACATTTAATGTTAATTTTGATAAAGAAACTGTATAGACAAATTGTTAAAATTATGCATTTGATATGAAACTGCACTTCTGTATTGTAGCTAGAAGTTAGTTGCTTTATAGAGAGATAGAGACCTTTTTTCAATGGTTTTCAAATGATATCGATAATAATATTCATTAATGAATTTTTGTCATCCAATGTGATGAGCTGATTTTACAAACAAGTTATATAAACAAATACACATTAAACATATTTCTAGGCAGAAGGAGATCGTTTTTTCTTCCAATTATCTCCAATTTATATTGAAAGTTACGGTTACAGATGAAAATTTGTGATTCATTTGTTAATTATGTAAACAAATTATCGACATTAAGCATTTATTTATATAATTTGTGTATTAAATTAACAAATAATATTACATGGCAGTTCCATATGTCCAATATAAACGATAAATTTTCTTATTCCACAAAAATACCAGAATCTCAAAATGTCTGAAATTTAAAACAAAGAAATCTACACCTAAAAATATTTTTTTAAGTTTGAGAATTATAACAATTTAGAGACTTTTTTATCAATTGAAAATTATAATGATTTCAAATTTTATTCATATGATTGAAAAAATTATTTAATTGAGTAAATAAAGTTGAATTTTTTTTATATTCTTCACAAATGAAATTATTCAGTTTCTATCGTTCCAACTTCCATATATTCACTATTTTATATAAGTTATGAAATTTTTATAATTCAAATAGCAAGTTGCATTTTGAGGGTTTCCAATGTGAAACTGTTTAATTTTGAATACCTCAAATTTAAAACAGTTTTTTACAAATTAAACAAATATTTTTTCTAAGCAAAAGAATTTTTTCTTCAAAATTCTAGCAGATAGTAGAAAGTAGAAAGAAGTTTGCAATCACGATTACAAAATGTAAAAGAGACGTTCAATGTCTGCAATTTTTTCTGTGGTATTCATTTTGCTTCCTCTTAGAGGAAGCTTTGTAATGGTAACATTTTCCAAAAAGTTTTAATTCATTTAATTAAACCTTCCTCAGTTTAAAAATGTCTAATACAATGTTCTAAGCAGTCACACTTTCTTGTCAACACGATAACTTGAAAACGGTTGCAGATAAATTGATGAAATTTAGGGGGCTGATTTTCACCACTAATATCTTGAAACTGACCGAAGGATTTGTAAAAATATTTGTTGCATTTTTTTTAGCACATAATAATATTTTAAAAATCGTTTTTTTATAGTAAAACTTTTTTCATTAACATAATTCAAAGTTGATGCAAGAATATAAAAGATTCCTTGGTTCGAGAGGAATCGATTGACCTACAATATTAATACATTTTATTAAAGAGTAGGGAAGTTATGGTAATTTATAATATTTGAAAAATCTGTTTCAAACAGAAAAACTTTTTTCGTCGACATAATTCAAAGTTGACGCATGAATAGAAAAGACTGTTTGATCATAAATTCTCAAATAGAATATCTCTGACAACTTTTGTAAGGAAAGCATAAAGCGGGGGAAGGGATAGGGTGCGACAGAAGTTTTCCCTTCCCTTTTCTAGCTCGAAAAATTATCATTTCGAATACAAAATTTGATTTGTCTAATTTGCCTTTGTTTTTAAAAATTTTTTTGTATTATTTTATAATTTTGTACTTTTTGTAAATTTCTATTTTTAAATTGATCAAAATGAAGGCTTTGGTTGGTCTATTATTCAAAAAAAATCACTAATGCTTCCTCTATGAGGAAGCAAATACATTTGATAACGGGAAGCAAAGTGCTCGTGAAATGAGAACCATATAATTATAAATACAAGCAAAGTGGAAATACTCGAGATCGAATTCACAGCTAGTTTTTAATATGAGACCTATAAAACAAAGGGAGAAATGTCGAATTAAATGAATTTTAAGGGAATAGACGGAAATGGAGAATTGTTTGCGATTTTTAGTTTTGGTTCAAAACAAGTGTTTCTCCTGTCAGTTAAAAATGTTCACGCAAATTATTATTATTATTATTATTTAATATATATATATCTATATTATAATATACGATTTATTCATTCTGTCCACATTGAAGCACTTTAGATTAAAATGAGTGAATTTTAAAAAGCGTGATGCAAAATATGAAAATGATTAATTTTGAATGGCTTAGTTTCGGGATATGTCCTGATTTATTTTTAAAGCTTCCAATCAGAAATCATAATTTTTACCGTTTTTAGAATGATTGAACTTTAAAGGTTTACAATATTTAAAAATCTTCCATTTTGAATGGTGAAAATTACAGTGATTTTCCTTCGGACTGATATCTCATTTTTTAGTAAAAAAATGTATCCAATCGCTTTGAATGTCACTTGATACTAAACGACTTATTAATCATATTTATCATCTTTTAAATTTCTATAATTTCGATTTAAAATTATAGTTCTGAATGTGCAATCTTTGAGATTGTTAACAAATTTGGAGAAGCTATTGGTTGGTTTGTAAATGATCTTGATCTTTTGCTTCTTTAGAACTTGTTCAATTTTTTCCGACAAACCTTTTATGTATGGACAAACTGTGAAATCAACGTAAGATACTTTTTTATTTTTATTAGATTTAGAAACAAATTCGGTATTATATAATCGGAAAGTTTCTTTCTTTAGACTTTCTTTAGTTGTTGATTAAGTGGGTTGGGAAACTATTATCTTTTAAGGTATTTTTGCTTAAATTTATGTTTTTGATTCTAAATTCTGGATCTGAAATTCTAAGAATTCTGTAAAATAAACCTGTGACTAAACCAATTTTATGGAAATTAGGATGAAAGGAGTTAAAATTTAGATAACGACCAGACCAAGTTTTCTTTTGATACCAATCAATTTTTACAAAACCTTCACATCTAATAATAAGAGTGCCTAAAAACTAATTTTTGAATTTTCTTCAATTTCTATGGTGAATTTAATATTAGGATGGTAAGAATTGAAATTTTCAAGGAGTGTATGTATTTTATCTTTAGGGACAGCTGTGATTATGTCGTCTACATAACGAAAGAAAAATGCAACTGAAAAAGGGAGATTTTTGAGACAGTGAGATTCGAGTTTTTCCATAACTAAATTGGCTGATGCAGGTGAGAGGGGAGAACCCATAGCTAAGCCACTTTTCTGTTTATAAGTGGAGCCACCAAATTTGAAAAAGGTGGAATTTAAACAAAGTTCAATACAATCTAAAAAGTAATGAAGTGGAATGTCAGTAAATTCAGAAATCTCAGACCATCTTGAAATCATACAGTCTAGAACTAGAACATCAGGAGTAGGAATGTTGTTAAACATGGAAACTACATCTAAAGAAACTAAGATATAATTACAAGGGATACGACATAACCTAATTTTTTTACAAAGTGACGTGTGAATCGTTTTTTCCAATAACATTATTTAAAATTTTTGACAAAAAGGTAGATAATTTGTATAAAGGACCGTTAATAGTGGAAACAATTAACCTCAAGGGGGTTTCAGGTTTCAAACTCAACTTTTAAAAAAACTTGTTTTTCATTATTTTTAAAAAATTTTAAAAACATTATCTTAAAATTGTCCAATTTTTAGTTGAAGATATAAAAATTGAATAGTTTAAACTTGAAAAATATTTCATTGGAAGATTTCAAGAATGAATAATAATTCTAAGTGAAGAGTTCAAAATTAAACGATTTGAAATTTAAAAGTTAAATAATGTGTTGCTTAAAATCAAACTATATATATAAAAAATATAAGTACCTCAAATTGATACATCAGTAATTGATTAATTTGTTTAGTTTTGAACGGTTGTAATTTTAAAGTTCTGAGTTTTCATGTTGGAAGCTGAATTCTTAATTTTTCCCTTTTATAAGTTTTAATTTTGCAATTAAAACTTAAATCGTAGAATTTTGAAAAGAATAATGAATAATTTGAAATAGTTTTCATATCACAATTCTTGGTAATTAAATTTTTTTTCAGTTTTGAATGAAGTTCGGATTCGTCTAATTTCCAATGTTCTGTGGTAGAAATGTTTTCATTTTTAATGTTTCCCATTTAAAATTACATCATTTTGAATGTTTTTTAGAATAATTCAATTTTAAAGGTATTAAACACAATTTCGATTTTCAACTGAGAAAATGATGGTGAATTTCTTTTACATTATGATATTTGAAGAATTTGTCTAAACAATTTTAATATTAAACTCTAATTTTTTATGTAATAAGAAGTCAAAATTCTAGAATTTCAGATACTTTGACTTTGAAACATTCAATTTATTTTTCAACTTCAATTTGTCAAATTTTAATCGCTTCGAATTAAAAATTATTTAAATTAAAAAGTTTTTATTTCTGAACGCTTTCAATTAGAAATAACATAATTTCAATTCCTTTGAATTTTATATTATCTAATTTTCAAACTTGTGATCTGAAATTATTCAATTTTGAACATTTTGAAATTGTCCTATTTTCGAAATTTCCATCTGTAATCATTTAATTTTAAGATTCTTCAATACAAAATAAAAATCGTTCAATTTTGAATTAAAAATTATACACTTCCAACTCCTGTTGAAGAAAATTTTCCAATTTTCGAAATTTTAGTCTGCAATTTTTAAATTTTGAGAGCTTCTGATACAAAAATTTTCAATTTTAAACACTTTTGTTCCAAATTTTGCTTAATCTAAAATTGTTTTACGTGGAACAATTTTTAAAGTGTTTATATTTTTAATGTTAGGAAATAAAAAGGCCAGTGGCATAAACGCGCGCCTCGCTCGCGTGCATTTACTACTATACAAACTACATAAAGTATGAAAATAACATCACGGAAATGAATTTTCCTTTTACAGACTAAGGATAGGGATGAAAAGCTAACATGGAGAAAATCCACTGTGATACTCTCCTAAAATATAGGAGGTCATTTATTGACGATGTAGATGTTTTAAATGGAATAATAAGCTCACTTAAGTCTGAATACATCCTCAAAGATGATGACGTTCAGAAAATTTTAAAAGGGAAAACTAAAGAGGAAAGGGCTACCATATTGTTGGATATACTTCCACGGTATGTATGAGCAATAACTATGGGGTTCTAAAGTTCGTATAATTTCAACAATAATTTTAAAATCATTTATATTCAGTAAAAGATGTTAAATAGCAGAACTTACAGATATTTTGTAAACTTATTCATTAAAAAAGTAACAAAAATGATATGTTTTAATGTTCACAGTTTATTCTTTGAACAATTTTACAACGTAAATCCTTAATTTCAATCATTTATTGCTTGAAACTTTAGCAATTATCCGCCTCGTTTCTTAACTAACGGAATTAACTCTTTCCTCTTTCTTTGATCTTCCTAACAATTTTTCAGCATTCCAAAGTATACACTACTAATTAAAAAGATAAATAAAATTACTCACTCTTTGCAGATGTGGACCATTTGCGTTTGATGTTCTGAATGAAGCACTGAAACATCATTACTGGTGGTTGAGTTTTTTTATGGAAAGATATTTGAAGAAAGAGTCTGGTATGTCAACTAACGATGCTGGACATTTTATCGACCTTCCTCCAGTGCCTCCACTATCTGTACCTAGAGAAGAAAAGGTATATTAAAGCATTTATCTACAGTCAAATTTTCAACAAAGTGGGATCAAATTATTAATAATAAGTTAAGCACGTAAAAAAAGAATTTAGAAACTAATGATGTCATCTGAAAGAATAGTAGTGTGGGGCCTTCCATAAACCACGAGGTCTCTTTAGGGGGAGGGGGTGGGGGGTGTCGACGAAAGGCCAAGTTGGTCTACATGGGGGGAGGAGGGGGTTCGATACCAAGCCACGTAGTTTAACACTTCCGTCTTAAAAAAAATTAAACGCATGATCAGAAAACAGAAAAATATCTACTGAAAACAATAATAAGTCTAAAAATATTAGAACACAAAATAAATAAATTTTAACACAAACTGTTGATTTTTAAACCAGAAAGATTAATTTGTTTAAAAATAAAACGCATGGCCAGAAAACAGAAAAATGTTGACTGAAAACAATAATAAGTCCAAAAATATTAGAACACAAAATACATGAATTGTCAATCACGGGACTTCCATAAACCAAGTAGCGCCCTAGGGGGGGGGGGGGTCGGCGAGAATGACAGGGTGGACTAAATGGGGGGAGGGAGGGGTCAAAAAGTGGACAAAATTGGGCCTCGTGGTTTATGGAAGCCCCCTGTTTTGTTCTCGTAGAATAGAAGAACTTTCTAATATTGAGAAAATTTCTGCATACTGAATTCACTGGAGATTCTTTTTGGTAAGTAGTTTCAAGGGGAAATGAGTTTGTTGGATTGGTTTTGGGTCTTTAGGATCAATAGAAAATAACAACAATTTTCATTTGACACATTTTTAGTCAGTATTGGTCATTGTTAGATGTTAGAAGGCATTCTAAATAAAAAAAATAAAGAAGAGTTGAGAAGAAAAATATTACTGTACCAAAATTACGAATAATTAAATCATTTTTTAGGTAATCGAGTTGAAGCAGAATTTGCGAAATCTTAATCCAGGCAAACATCTTGCTCTTCATGGTTTGAAAGGATTTGGAAAATCTTGTCTGACTGTGATTGCACTCAAAGACAAAGAATTAGTTGCAGAATTGTTTGAGGTGAATAGTCAAATTCAAATTCATAATATTAATACAAATTCATAATATTAATACAAATTCATAATTATTAAAAATAGTAAATCTCAACTACAAAAACAAAAATTTTATTCTAGAATCAAATCTACTGGTTGAAATTTAGCTACACATCTAAAAAATTGGGAGAAGGTCTCATTGTTGATGAGAATAAAGTCAACGAAGAAATTTTGAGTCAGCTGAACGAGCTGGCTCAAAGAATAAAAAAGTCTGACACACTCCCTACGCCCTTAAAATCTGAACCGTTAAAGGAATGTCTACTACGAATAATAAAATTACACTTTAGTCAAACACAGAACAAAAACTCACTCTTGATTTTGGATGATGTTTGCCATAAAAAAATCGTCGATACTTTTATTTTCGGATGCAAAACATTGGTCATAACCGATGACCTTTCGGTCGTCAAGGAAAAACGTCCAATAAAGTTTGAGGTAATGAAATAACTTAAAAAGTTGAAAAATATCATTTATTTTATGAGAGAAACTTCTCTTTTGAGTAACAATATTTCATCAGGATTAAATTGTTCTATTAGCTTCATGGTGGCTTTTCTCTAGCTGAATCTTTAGGCTTATTTGCAAAAGTCTTGGACATACAAGTGGATCGTCTTCCACCAGAAGCCAAACAGATTCATGAAGAATGCAAAGGCATGCCTTTGCTGATTTCAATGTTCGCGGCACAATTCGAGGAATTTAAGGAGGACATGTCTAGAAATCGGGAAAGATGGCAATATTACTTAGATCGTCTGAGAAAGAAGGATCCAAAAAATAGGTAATTTGGTGAAATAAAATCAGGATATGGCCATTCAAGACTAAGAAACAGATTCCCGAGGTTTTCCTGTTTCTAAAAAAACTTTATTCTAAACTAAAAAATATTTAAAGGGTGGCAGTAGAGAGCTATATAACCAAGAATTTCCCGAAAATGGGTTATTTGCATTAAAAAATCTTTAAAAATCAAATCATCTTTTTTGGTCAAAGCTTTTTTATTCTCATTCAGTATCCCTATATCTCGGAAGCAAGTATTTATTTTTGTACAAAATTTAAAATTCGATCTTTAATCGCTATCAGCCTATTTTCAAAACCTGTGAAATTCTAGCCTTAAAATTCTTGGACGATTGTCTCGGAATTTAGATCGAAACTTTTTTCACCCGGGAGTAAGTTTACATTTTTGATTTAAATTAGAAATTGCACTTTTTATTACAATCTGCACCTCAGCCAACTATTTCTGTACTGCCACCCTTCATTTATAAATTAAAGTATTCAAAAAACAATTTCCAATTTAAGTATTCTACTGCGAAATACTGATCAATTATTTCGAAATTATTATTCTAAGAAAGAATTAAGGATAGTATTTGAAGAAAAATCATTCTCAATATCATTTCTCAATATTGAAGGCTTCAGAGTGAAAATTAGTTAAATAATTAAAGTTTTTAATTCAAAACTGTTTAGTTTTTAATATCTATAACTGATTTTAATCAAAATGATTGAATTTCTAAGAATTGCAAACAGGAATTTCGATTAAAAATGAATTTGCAAAATCTAGAAGGATTTAGTTCAGTTCACAATTTTCGAATTATAAACCTTATTATAGATTTAAACCTAATTTATCCTGGCCTAAAAAAATCAATTTTGAACTTCATGGATTAAGGTTCTTTTTAAATATTATAAAGCCTGCATATTTAATAAATTAAATACTGTTGAAAAATTTAATTTTGAAAGCCAATTATTTATTTAAAAGGAGATGAAAAGTAACTCTTTTCTAAAATAAAAAAGAGACTCTACCCACTTTCAAATTTACTTAACTTTTGGAATTCACCAATCAAAAATGTAGACGTTTAAAAATTGAAACTGTCAAACACAAAACTTCAAAATTAAACGATTTCACAATTTTTTAAACCTAGTCAAACAGTAAATTTACTGTAATTTCCTGGCCCAGGGGCCATCCGGAAAATCAATTATAAATAATTTTAAAAATTTTAGAAATAAAATTATATATTTCGTTAAGGGCAATTCAAGAACGAACTGCGATTTTCGATATGTGCATCGAAAAGTTGAAGCCACCTGAGCTGAAGAAAATGTACTACGAATTGGCCATCTTTAGCGAGGATGTTAACATCATGCCAAAGGTACTTATAAAATTGCGAATTATTTTTGTCCCTAAAATTGATTTAATTTGCCTACTGTACTATTTAATACTTTTTTAATCAGACTTTAGAAATTCTATGGGGAGTCGAACCACTTGAAGTCGACGAAAAGATGCTTATTTTCTGTCACAAAGCTCTGGCTGCACGCAGGTGGAATGAAGAACTCAACAGTTATGTTTATGGTGTGCATGATCTCTTACTGTCTCACTTGAAAATGAAGTTGAATTCATCAAAATTAAAAGAAAAACATCGATCATTTATAAGGAAAAACAGGGACGCCTGTAAGGATGATTTCAGTAAATTGCCGGATGACAATTATATTTATTCATATATAGGCCATCATCTCGAGCAAGGAAAATTATATCATCTTTTCCCTAAGGTTTACCTAAATCTTGAATTTGTGCAGGCGAAAATCCTCACGGTAGGATTAAGCGATCTTTTGATTGACATTGCAAAATACAAGCAGTACATCTCTGGAAAATCGAACGAACTTGAAATAAAGAGAGCAGACCTGGAGAAGTTTCTTAAAACCAAAATGAACACCATAACAAAGTACAGTATCAAAAATTGTCTTGATTTGGTTCAAATCGCTTTAACCTATGAGGAAAAAGGTTTTGTTTTCGATGAGAGTCGTAAACTGGCCAATAAAAGGAATTCGGATCTTTACTTTTTCAATAGTAAAAACTTGGGGAATGGAGGAGTGACATCATTAGAAAACGTTTCGATTGAATCAACAGTCGATTCGTATGTTGAAGATATTTCGGCTCTCTGTTTCACAGACGAACCAAGCTCACTCCTGTTAGCTTCTAAAAAAGGAGAGATTGTTCTGAAAAATGTTGAGACCAAAAAGTCAAATTACTTTTATGGTTTTGTTGGCAAAAATATAATAAAACTAGTGCTGTCACATGTGGGTAATTACTTCCTAGCTCTGACTGACGAGGGAACAGCAAAACTCTTTTGCATCAACGAGGAGGAAAATGCTAATCGAAATAACGATCGTAGTCCTAGAGAAAAACAAAAAATTTGGACTGGGGTTTTTACCAACAAAAATAATGAAGATGATAGTCTCAAAACCTTTTCTTTTGAGCAGGGTGATAAATTATCAGATGTGGCTTTTTCGCAATGTGATAAATTTGTTGCTGGATGTACTACCAAAAATATAATCCAGATATGGAAAAAAAGCGGGGAGGAATTTCAGACATTAAAACTGAACCCTGACATTTGCTTGGAAAAGATAACATTCACATCTGATTTCCAAAAAAATATTTTAATGCACGTTATAGGGAATAACGGTGTCTTGATCAGTTATAAGTTTTGCAATACGAGTTTTCAATATAAGTCGCATTATAATCCGCAAATTAAAGAACAATACGAAGACAGCGTGAAGATTGTATTCTTTAAAAGAATGCCAAAAGAATATGATTCTGTGATTGTAGTGACTGAAAAAAAAGCTGTGCAAATTAAGTGGTCTCAATCCTCGACTCAGATTCACAGTTACACAAAAGAGGGAGGAACTACGATTGAAGATCAAA
Organism: Andricus curvator; assembly: GCA_932195095.1. Lineage (NCBI taxonomy): Eukaryota > Metazoa > Arthropoda > Insecta > Hymenoptera > Cynipidae > Andricus > Andricus curvator. The sequence goes on from CAKNYM010050760.1 coordinate 293,667, forward strand.
ATTCAACTTTTGTTGGAGCGACTGTCACTTACGATGGGCAATATTTGATTACTGCGAAGTCTGATGGACACGACGAAGTCTGGGACATACAGAATAATTTTACACGTGTCGCAATTTATAAAGTAGGTATCCAAACAAGAAGTTGCTTGGATACTTACTGGATGGAGGAGGAAGGGTATCATTTGGTGAGTAGTTAATTTAATAATTTATAGAGAAATATTCTAGCTTTTTCGCTAACTTCTAATTTTTCTTTAAACTTTTGCTTCAGTTTTGCAGAAATGAAAACAGAATAATCCACAAATGGGAGTTGAAGGGGATTGACATACCCAAAGCGTTAAAGTAAGGAATAAAGAATCTTAAATTATAATTACTGGCCGTGTATAAATTACGTTAAGTTTTTTTTCGGAAATTTTGTTCCACGTACCCCACCTTGTGAGGGTCCGTATGTCTTGAACCCCCCTCTCCCAACCTATCTTACGTAATATTTAGCGACTAAATTTTTTAATTTATATAGAGGTCATCCAAAAACAATGTAAGGCTATTTGGATGGAGGGGGGTTTGGTAAAATCTTACTTTTTTATGAATTAACAAAGTAGTTCAACTTTCAACCAAGTAGTTGAATTTTAAACCAAAAAAAATGAATGCGAAAAAAAGTGTAATACTTGATATTTTAACCAGGAGAAGATTTTCATTTTAAATTTAAAAAAAGTTAAATTGAACCAAAAATTCCGTAATTTCAACGAAATAGTTGAATCCTCCGCCAAAAAATATTAATTTTCAACCAAGCAGTCGCATTTCTAACCAAAAAGATAAAACTTTAACCAAAAGAGATGAATTTATAAATCTAAATTTTCAACCAAACAGTTGAATTTTCAAGTACGTAAAAAGTTAAATTTTCACTTCAAAAAAATTAATTTTAAATCAAGAAACGAATTTTCAACCAAGTAGTTCAGGTTTAAACCAAAGATATGAATTTTCAACTAAAATTATGAATATTCAAATAAATTTTCAAATAAGTAGTTCAATTTTAGACTAAATACTTGAGTTTTTACCAAATTGTTGAATTTTCGAGCGGCAAATATAAATTTGCCACAAAACAGTTGATTTTTGAACACAAAAATGTGAATTTTCAACAAAAAAGTTCATTTTCAACATAAACAGATTAATTTTTAATCAGATAGTTGCAGTTTTAATCAAAAAAGAAGAAATTTCTACAAAAAAAAGATGAAATTTCTACAACAAAAGATTAATTTTCAAACCGTAACTGAAAAACAAACGTTTAAAATTGTTGAATTTTCAAAAAAAAGTGTTGAAAATTTCAAATAAAAAGGCGAATTTACAACAAAACAGTTGAATTATTAACCAAAAATCATGACTGTGAAGCCTGTGATAAATAAATAGGAATTTTTATAACTTATAGACTAAATAATAATAGTTTAAATAAACACTGAGTACATCTCTAATACTTTTGAAATATTAGGTCACAAAAACTGGAAATTTTGCTTTGAAAATAAAGTGTCGGACTACGCAACATTTTAGGCCCTACAGAAATTATAAAACGGTACGTTTGTAAAAATAAATACTTATTGTTATTAACACATTTTTTTCTAAGTTTATAAAATCTTAGCAAGATTTTGAGAAATTCGAAGTAAATATCATGGTATCTTACAGGGGGGAGGGTCGCTGAAAATTTCAGGAAAACACCTTACGTGATTTGTGGGAGCCCTTATTTGTTTATTCATTTATTATTATTTAGTGAATTTGTAATGATTATAGGTAATATTAATACTAATGTCACAAAGTATTACTAATATTATTAGGTAAATTACAGGTACTACAGTAAGCATTAGATTGCGCTAAGAAACAGCTGTTTACAATAAACTCTTTTTAACATTTCTTTTTTATTGATTTGCAGACTTGAAAATATCTTACGTAAGAAATGGTTAGAAACACATGCCCCCCCCCACGTAAGGCAACATACAAAAATCGTTGACCTACCTCCCACCCAAAAGATTTTACGTAATTTATAGGCACGGCCCCTTACAAGAATTTCTGATGTTTAGAACTGAAAGGTTAATTGTTACTAATTCTAGTTATTTTCAATTTAGAAAGCCATTGTTTAATGCTCTGATGAAACCGTTAGGGCAAGATGATATGGTGGTTAGGGGGACCTCCGAAAATAGACTCGCGATATTTCAAGGAAGCCAAGTTGCTTGGAAAAAAATAGCAGAAACGGATATAGTAGATGGCACAGTCAAAACCATGATTTTTACTCCAGATGGTTCTAAACTGATTTATGAAGTTTTAAAGGATCAACAACAAGAAATATTCATTTTTCACATTGAGACACAAACTTCAATGCGGATGAAGCAGTCGGGAAATATATCGAAGTTGATAAAAAGCATAACCAACCTCGAAACTGGTGTTGTCGTCTTTGAGGAACATGATAACTTGAGGGTAAAAGTAGAAATATTTATAATTCCTATTCCATAAAAATGGTTTGATTTGAATTCCCCGTTTTATATTCTTGAGTCTAATACGATTTAAATTCTGCAGATTTGGACAGAAAAAGTATCCAACTTACAAGTAATAAACGGACCAGGTGAGGTGATTTCGATTCACGAAATGGCTCCAAATGAGATTCTGACAGTAAAAAAAAAATTTATGATTGGCTACTGGAATATTTGTGGCAGCGAATGGACAAGAGAAACTCAGAATGACGATTATAAAAATTCAAATGCAATTAGCAGCAATGTGAGTCCCGGAAAAACGTATTTAGCCGTCCTGAATGAAAATCAGAAAGAGTTGGTGCTCTATATAAAAATAAAAAATCACGAAGTAACCCCAGCACAAGTCTCTATCAATTTTCACGAACATTATAGTTTTGAAGCAAAGGTCACGTGCTATGAGTTTTCGCAGAATGAGCAGTACTTGGCGATCGGCTTCGACGATGGCGAAATTTCAGTTAGTTTTCTAATTTACTCCTTGTTATCTTCGATGATGACAATTTAAAAAATACTGCTTCTGATTTTACAGATTCTGGATGTTGCAGAGAGGAAGAAAATTCAAAAACTTTCTTTTCACTGCAACCCAGTTTGTGAATTGCACTGGGCTCCAGTTTTTATAAAGGCACCAATTTTATTATCGGTCAATGCTGATGAGTTAATTTGGTGGCATGTAGAACCAGTTTTGAAACAAACTTGCCGAAGAAGAAGTCGAATGGGCATCACTGAAATTATGGATAAGGTGCCTAGTCCAAAATCTGGTCTTCGATTGAAAAATGGCCAGAGCAATCAAGTAAAGTTAAGTGCCAAAGCAAATGGTAATAATGGTACTAATGATATTGACGATCTAAGTCATGAAACGAATGGTAACCTAAAGATACCCAAAATGACTGATAGTGTAGAATTTTGGAAATCCAAGGTAATTAAGAAGGGTCAGCCAGGCCTCTTAGGTTTAGTTCCCTTGCCATCGACTACAGCAAAGGTCTGCGTGTCCGAGGACTTCAAAAAATTCTTAATTATAAACAATACTGAACATATAAGTATCTTCCAGCCATTTGGGCTCTCGGATATATAGTATAATTATGTTCCCAGCTACTCACTAGTTGAATTTAAAATAATTCTGAGATACCTGAGGCATAGCATATCTTAATTAGAATCAAGTCGCTGAAACGAAAACTTAAACATATATACATATAAGATAGATTTTAAACCAGTTTTTAATGAATTTAAGTTCAAAATCACTTTCGAATCTGAACAAATAGTATGACCCTAGACTTTAGAAGACGAATTTTCAAATGACTTGATTCTATCAAGACTGACATTTCTTTGAAATATTCAAGGAATATAACTTACGAAAAAGGAATTCCAGTGGCATTAGAGAAAAGATTTCATATTTTATAATACAAGAGAAGTGGAGTCGTGATGCTCCTTATTTAGAAAAAGGCTAATGCTAATTATAAGTCTATAAAAGAAATTAAATTTGAGATTCGTCCTTCGTAATTACCTCGATTAATCATAATTAAGTAGTTGAAAATTGAATACTTGCTCAAACCTTCAACTTAAAAAGAGAAATAAATACTGATAAAAATACTGCCTCAGCCATTTAACAATGCCAATAGCATTTTTGCAGAATATCAAAGACTGTAAATAATAAAATCATGTCCCTGTTTTACATTTACATTTATCTGTATTCTGTGAAAAACGTACTTTTTTAGTTTTTCTTAGATCTCAATCCAGCAACACATTTTTTATACAATATTCTATCATTTTTATACAAAGTGACTTTTTTGTCAGCAATCAAGTTAAAAAGAACAACTATTCCATTTCTAATTTTAGTTCACAAGCCATTCCAGTGACAAGTTTTGATTGATTACAATTTTAAACTCAATATTTTATTTTAATTTGTAATTATATGACTATATTGTTGTGACCACCATATTATTTTGTATATTTAATCGATTTCATAATAACGTTTTCCATGCATTGTAAAAGATTGTCACTTTCTTTTGCTTCCATCAGCCATGTATCAAAATATAGAATGATATATTTTTCAGAAATACTTTTGGATCAACTAAAATTTTTGAACTATAAATATTTTTATACTGGGTAACACTCCAAGCAAGAAAGTGCCTTATTGGAAAAATAAAAGTCACGTAAAAAGGTACTTGAAGTACTTAAGACAATAATTTTGGTCAAAACAAAAATTGTGTCTTATTTTGCAATAAAAAAACCCTGCAAATGCAAAGCCGAAGAATCTAATCAGAGTGATAAGTGGTATTTTCCATTTGCTTCTTTAATGCATCTAGATTCTGAATTCTATTCTGAAATTTAAAAAAATGTAATAGGTACACTAAACCTTATTTATATATTACTTATATTATCTATCTATTTATTCGTATTTATAAGAAAAATTAAAACTTTATTTCCAAAGCCTGATCACACAAAATATCACACGTTTGGATTTTGGATATAGATTGGTCTCTCCTTGTATTAAACTCGGAATATTTTGAATCTTTAGAATCAATTATTTATTATTTTGAATTTTAAAGTCAATTTAAAACTAAACTTGAAAGTAATCTTCCAAAACCACCAGCATGTCGGTTTAAAACAATCTTTTTTGCTTTCGCTTTTAGTAGTTTGACGCTAATACTATCCAATATGCTTCCAGCTAATTTTCTCTTAATTATAAGTTTTACTAACCTTTTTAAACAAAATTAAGAAAAAAAATACATAAAAACTAATCAAACGTCACAAAAAATTCGCTTATGCATAAAAAAAAATAACTTCTCAATTTTTAGACACTGACTTATCACTCAATTTGACGAATTAGAAAAAATATTTGGATCGATACTCAAAATTGTAATTCTTCCTAAAATCTCATTCAGTAGAATTCTCGAATCGAATAATTATTCAAATCTTAATTATTCTTAGTGCCTAATTAATGTTCGTCATATTCCAGCGCAATATTTAGATTTCTTCGGCTTTTAAAAAGTTCCTGTAAGAATTTCTCATCCTTCCTAAATCTGAAATTTCTCCTTATCAGAGTTGAGACCCAATCTTTATAAACTTTTATAAAACAGTAAATGGAGATTCATTTTTTACAAATGATTTTTTATATATTTTTACTTTTGCTACAATATTTGTAAACGTAGGTAGAACTGTTAAGTTTCTGAGGTACATGGAAGGATTGAGAATTTTTGTTTATATTACATAATAAGCCTTGCCACTTACTGTAAGTTGTTTTATTTATATATGTATTTATTTCATGGTGCGAACGAAATGTACGTTTACCTAAAGTTGTGATATGGCTGTGTTTTCATTTAAACGTAAATACTAAAGTCGCAAATTAACTTTCACATTAATTTAAAAAAATCTAAAGGACTAAAATATCAGGTGGAAGTGGACACACAGTCTTAGAAGATGCCAAATGTTGAGCACGATGCAATGTTATAAAAAAAAATTGTTTGAAAGAATTTTGCAAACCACTTGTCTAAAATAATAATAATTTTAATCTTTAACAACCGATTATTTTAAATTATCAATTGGTTTGCAAAATTCTTATTACGTGCAATATTCAAGGCAGCATAATATGAGCGTATTGCATCATTTATTTATGAAGTATAAATAATGATATATATATATATATATATATATATATATATATATATAATATTTAATTTATGCATGCGGTCTCATGGTCGTGAGACGTGGCCATAGGTGAGATTTACCGCGGTTCTACTGGGAGCAGGCATAATTTTTAGATGGCAGTTGCTCCTAGTGGGAACAAAATTTATGTGAAAGAGTGCAGAGGATATGTCATTGAAGTCCTTCAATCAAAATGCGTGATAGAGTAATGAATTATCCTCTAAACTCTATGTTAAAGGGCGGTTTTGAAAAAAATCACCTTTAGAGTTTTATAAAGTTATTTTGTATATTATTTATTATACGTGCTGTAAAACCTTCTTCTACCTACCTCTACCGTATTTTAATTTAATTTATATAAAAGGCTCTTTCGAAAGTCTGTATTCCCTTTTTTTTGTATTCATTTTGAAGAAAAAAAGAGTGTGCCTTCATACAAAACAATGTGTTTCTTTATTTTGACATTCCTAGGCATACATACATTTTTTTTTATGAAACTTGAGGAAATCTTTTCTATCAACCCATTAACGACAAAAGCAACAATTTTTAAAAAATAATTCTTCTGATTTTTTATTTCTGGAACTTAAATCTGAATTATCAGTAGCTGATAAATAGAAAGATTTAACAGACGGAGAAAAAAAATTATTGAAAATTTTTTCATGCTATTTTTATTTATTTTTAAATAATTAAAATAGACCAAATAATTAGGGAGAGTAATAACAAAAATTAATAACAAATATTAAATTTAGTTCCAAGTTTATCTGTTTTACCAACTGAGTACGTTCATTGTGTCTTTCAATAATATATGAAAGATTGCGTACTTGTTCTGAAATCCTCAAGAGTTTTTTTTATTTTTATCAGCTCCATGACTCATTCTGCTGAAATGTATTCCCAAATCAAATGAACAATAAGTTACTTTTAAAAATGTATTAAAATAAATTTCGTATCAGAGACTGCAATTTTTTTTATCTTTCATATTGCTTTGTATGCTTTCGGCGTTGACTTTGTTAATAATAATAATAATAATGGTTTATTTAAAATACTAACAAAACCAAATTTAAAATCCTAACCAAACCTTTCAACCAAAAGTACAGTCTGATTTCATTCCTCATTTTTATATTTGGGCTTTTTCATGGTATAAACATAATATATAATATAATATTTATAATGCAACGTTATCGATAAATGTTATATTAAACTAAAATCTTATATAAATCAACAAAATAAACAATTCACAAAAATGTCAAAGATTTTACGAAGATTTCAAGAAATATTTTAAGATATCAAAAGAATGATGTTTATACTGTCTATATATGTATGTCAGACTCACGCTGCGTATCTATTTTTATTATCATGCCCACGCTTGAGATTGTTAAAAAATAAGTAGGTTGAGTTGGTTGCCAGTGATTGGTTATTCAATATTTTCGAAAAAAATCGGGTGTCACGTTCTATTTTTTTTATATCAATACTTTTTTTGCGCTGTCTATAACTGACTGGTGTTCAACCAATTTCAAATAAACTATAAGTACTTAAAATTTTACAAAAATTAGCGCTTTAATGACTTGTTTAGATCATAAACCTTTAAACAAAACGTTAAAAAATGCATTTAAACCCCCTACTGTTAAATGTACAATAGCTACACGAAAAATTCGTCAACAAAGAGAAGTTGCTGTAGGTCAGGGAAAAAAAGATTAAGCCCCACTCTATGAACTGTACAATCAACAGGTTGTATATACTCTTGAGTTGATGTATTATTGTATTGTGTATCAGCTATTTGGAAGTATAGTGGGGAGTCCATTCATAAAACTGAAACGGCACTTACGTCACTTTTACGTTACTACAGAAGACTGGAGTCACTGGCCCCACCCGGGGGGTGCTGCCACATGGGATACTGTAAATTTTAAAAACTTAATCAATTCAGAGACAAATTTTATTGCAGAACCGATTTTATGGCTTAAATTAGTTCAAAACAGTTTCAAATTTGTTAATACAATCGTTTTCGTATTCTTTGAATTGTTAGCCATAATAAAGTTATTGTTGATAGATTCATTCAATTGAAATACATCTGCTTGTTTATTATAACGTTTAATCTCGACCGGTCAGCGCTTCTCCCCACTCCTACTACTCCACTCTACAAGTCTACAGAAGATACTTCGTACAGTGTAGTGTCCGTCACACCTTTCGAGTACCGGGTGCACTTCCGAAAAGCGCATACCTCTGATTAATTCGAAACTCTGTACATCTATGTATTTTGATGCTCTGATTAAGAATATGATAGTGAAAATACCCATTTTCATGGCGAAAACAATGGAAAATGCATAAAAGTCATGATTTTTCGAATTTATTTCGGCGAATACAACAAATTTCGGAAAAGATTTTGGTTAGATTGCAGAATAGGGGCGTCACCTCTGTTTTGGCTGGAAAAATTTTTTTCTCCTGTAACAAACTATTGGAATGCATAATTGAACGATAAATGAAGCGATTTGATCAGGAAAACGTTCAAAATTATTGTTACTTTTGTTACTACGATGTCTCAAATATGGGTCTGTCACGATATCGGAATTATCATATTTAACTTACAGTTTAGGTGTTTTTAAACATCCGTACCGTTGGAAAGGGGTAGGGATTTGACCAACATTATTTTTGTGACCAGACTAAGGGGTGCCTTCCCGCCCCCACAAGACGTTGGAAATGGGTAGGGATTTATTCAACATTATTTTTGTGACCATTACATATCTATATTTTATGTTTGTGATGATCTATTTTTGTGACTATCGATTGCCATCGATAGCCAAGGGCCCTTTTGTCTCATATCGTGACAGACCCATATTTGAGACTTCGTAGTGACAAAAGTAACAATAATTTAAAACTTTTCCCTTATCAAATCGCTTCATTTATTGTTAAATTAAAGATTCTGATAGTTTGTTGCCTAAAAAAATTGTTTTTCCAGCCAAAACAGAGGTGACGCCCCTATTCTGCAATTCACCAAGATTCCCCAAGATTCCCCCCAAGATTCACAATTCCCCTATTCACCAAGATTTTACACAAAAGTTATAGATCCAATCAAAAGATACATTTTTCATTCTACACATTTTTCCTCCCAGACTGATAGTTTCTGAGAAAATCGCTATTGAAATTGAGCAAGTGCAACAGGGTTGAGTCCTTTTCGGGTGCACTTCCGGAAAGCGCATGTATGTATGTATGGATGTACGTATAGCATTAAGCCATTTCCCTTTCAGGGTAGGCATGACACTACCCGATTCGGGTAGTGTTTCTAGGTGGATAGTTTTCTTGTAGTTATAAATAACTACAAGTGTGGTCTCACCACACCCACGATGTGGTTAAATTAAATTAAAATTATTATTATTATTATTCACTAAATTTAATTACATTTTTATCGTTTTTTTTTTGGGGGGGGGGTTTGACCATGAAATTCAAATTTGCACATATTTTCTCTAGCATTTTCGTAATCAGCGTGTAAAAATACATGGATATACTGAGTTTCAAATTAATCGGAGGTATGCACTTTTCGGAAGTTTATCCAGAGTACCTAGACTCATTTCATCCACAGGAATCCCAGAACTATATCAAATCCCGGATTAAATCCTTTTCCAGGAGGAAAAATACGGAAGCACCTATAATCGAAAAGACGTGCTCTCGTTCACGAAATAAAGTTAGGATAGATTAGGCGAGTGTGACCAAACTCGCTCTTAAATTCTAAAGAATTTATATGGTGAATTCCAAATAATTCAAGGTTAATTCCATTAAGTTTAAAAATTCAACTCTGGAAAAATATGCCGGAATAGAAAATTAAAGGACGTGTCTATTTTTCCGTACGCAAGTGATAGTTACTTCCGTGCTTCGGTACTTTTAATTTTGGAAAATTGTTGTGGACGAAATCAGGTTAGGTACTCCTCTCTTTGTCAGAGAAAAATATGCCGGAGAGAAAATTAAAATCGGGGAAAATACACCCGAAGAGAAAATTTAAATTCGGAAAAATATGCCAGAAGAGAATACACGACGTTTTCTGCGCTGATTAGGGTTTATCAATAATTCGTCCGAATGTGTCGAGCTTATTTCGATTTTTCACTAACATGGATAAGTGTCTAAGAACTGCACTCTTCGACGAAGAAGGTGTA
>CAKNYM010050760.1:313948-341532 GCA_932195095.1 Andricus curvator
ATACAAGTTTGAAAGCTGTATACAAGCGGTGAAGTTATCATTTTTTGAAGGGGTGGTGGTGGTGAATAGGGGGGGGGGTGATCCATTTATGGTGGAATTGACTTCTTATTGTTAGTAGATACTGTAGGAATTTTTTCGGATTTGTTGGCCCAAAAATAATTTGGGTCAAAAACCGACCTTAGAGACCCTCCCCCTTTGTTATAAACTCTTGTTATAAAAATCTACTAGAAATAGAAAAAAATAACTTTTGGGAAAAAGGATACAAGCTTCAATAACATTTTACTTAACAAAGTTTGTTGCCTACATTATATCTACGCTTAGAAGGTATTTTTCAACAATTCAACAGCAATGCATGTTATATGAATTGTGTTAATATAAAATATAAATTAATTGAAATGATACATTTTTCAGGGCAGCTGAGAATAAAATTTAATGCCAAATAAGAAAAAATAATAAAGTAATCATGATAAATAAAATTTGTACTTTATTTTGCAATATCTGAATAAGCAATCGCAGGCTGAGGTACAGAAATAAATGTAATATACGTTTGATATAATAGTGTTGAACATAATGAAGGAAAGTTCACTATTGATAATTGAGCTTTAACAAAAGAGAATTCACAATCACGAAATAATAGTATGTGCACAAATATAGGGGAAATACAAAGACCCAGCGCGTAGCGCGAGGTAAATACATTCTTATTATGTATATTGTATATAATTTTTCGGCCTGGGGAGCTTGTACATTGAAGAGCATCGAAAAGAGCAACAAAAGTTTTTCATGTGAAAAAGAGACTTTTACACGAGGATTTTATTAGTCAGACAGGGGCGCACTAGCGACCGCTTCCCAACTGAGTGGGCCGGTGTCAAAAAGGTTGGGTTGTTAAAGATGGAAAGGATAATAAAATGCAGATTTTGTTGAAAATAAAACTGCAACAGTATAATATCACAAGTGGAAGTAAAGAAAAGTCGTTTTTTATAAGCAATAATTCATTACCCCTGTGGCAGAATGAATGTACACCCCTATAGTCCGGTGACCCCTTGCCTGACAATTTACGAGAAATCTGGAAGGACTCCATGCATTGTGAAAGACGAATCGTCCTCGGAATCGTCCAAATGCTTAAAAGCTACACTTGGATCTGTTCTAAATTTAGAATCAAAGGGTGTAACTTGGATCAATATCGCCTTTGAAATGATCGAATGCTGAGTACCAGAATAACATGCCCATCATAGAGAGACGTTTAATTATTAATATTTTATCATTTAAAATTGGTAGCCTTTTAAGTTGAATAAATGTTAAATTTCCTAATAAAACCATCTATATGAATAAATAAAAATTCAAAGCCATCAAAATGAGACAACCCGGCTAATTTCTGCCGTCTCTTCAAACGTTACGTGCACGTGCACGCACGGTGCACCTGCATGTCTACACTTCAGTTGAATGCTGCCGTCGCAACGGGTGTCGCCACAGAGGGGCAAATAAATTCCTATGGTGCAGGACGTTTTTCCCAGCAACAAGAATTACCAATGCGGCATCCTCTGTACCAAGCAGCTTCCTGCCGGGCAGCCGAACATATACATCCACAGTAAATCCCAGAGATATTATTTATCTGAAGTGGGATAAAAACGCTGGAAACAATTGAAAATTTCAATTATCCTACGGCAGATAATTTTTATCACAAGGCAGACAAAAATCATCCATCGTCGGATAATTGTAGTTGTCAATTGTTTGCAACGTTTTTATCCAACTTCAGATGAATAATATCCCTGGGATTTACTGTGTCAGCTCTACGTTTTCTCGAATGAATTTTTACTGTAGACGTTAATCGGTTTTACTATACTACTCTCGTAATTAACTCGGGTATATACCATCTCCGTTAATTACATAACTGGGCACGACAACCCAACCACCATTGTTGCTGAAACATCCCTCGCGTTCCTCCAACGACTGGCAATAAAGCTTATTTCGTGTGACCTTCGAAGGACTATGTCTCTGAGTAGTCAAGCTTTTAAATATTCTATGTGACGCAGGCATGATTTACGCGTTTTATCAGCGTTTTTTTAATTCTGAAAGTAGCCGCTTACACGACATGTGGAGCGACAGCGAATGCGCATGTGCGCAGTACAATGATGAGGCCATAATACTCCTAGGAATATTATGGGGGGAGCGTCAGAATAAAAAAAGAAACGTTAAATATCTTATAGTGTTTTAAAAATACAACATTTAACAAAAACGTGACACCATTTTTGAAATATATTTTGGCAACGCGTCTAAGAACTTTTCTGATGTCAAAAGAAACCTTTTCACCACATCCACATTGGATGCTTTTGTAACAATTTGAGCAAAATCCGTGTATAAGTACCACTTGGACTAGTTTTACTTAATTATATCCGAGGACACGAGTTAATTAGTGCCATATTGCATATTCACAGCAGAGGTCTAAAATACGATGGCCAATGAGGGAAATTTTTAGACAGCTCGACAGCATATGATTTTTTATTATTACTGCAAAACAGGACGTTTTCTCTTATACGGTTTGCGTTCCTTGTCAAAATGTCAACCCTGCAATCGTAGGATACGTGTAAGAAAAATTGTAAAAGAGTATACTTTTACATTGGCCTAGGGGCCCTATAGGGCCTAGGCCCTAGGGCCTAGGCCTAGGGGGTCATGTGATCACCGCCAATTACCCAAATTCCCCTCATGTAGCATACCATGTTTTTATTTTGCTGTTAGTAACTTAGAAACATTATATTCAAAATCTACGTTTTTTGGCGATTCCAGCGATATTTTACTTGCTTTAACAAACTGAAAATTAGAAAAATAATAGTTGTAAATGTCCCAATTATCATAAATTTTAAACTGGCATAGAGTAATAAAGCGACTGCTAGTAGATAGCAATTATAGCTAGTTCTCGCAGCTTTTAGTTTATGTTAATACATTATATCTAAAAATTCTAAAACTTGCAACTTTTAGGGCTCGGACTCAAATTATAACAAAATATCAAAAAAGCACTTCTATAAATTAGGCTTAGAGTTTACATAATAAAACCTTTTAGAAATTAAAAACACCACTATTTTGCTACTATTTTTTAACGTATGACACTATTACCCTGAAAGTCCGAGTGCTGAACTCGTAAAAAATGAAAATTAAAAACTGTTTACTACGGAACGTTAAAAATTAAACGAATCCGAACTTCATTTATAAAACTGGAAAAAAAGTTATGCATCAAGAATTGGTGTTATTAATTAATTAATTTTTTATTTAAATATTCTAAATTGTTTGGTTTCAATTTACAAAATTGTCTAATTCTTTTAATTCTTTGAAATCGTAGAATATCAAATTGAAAAATTTGATAGTTGCACTATTTTCAATTTCAAGAATTTTTAATAAAACAATTTTGAATTGAATTCATCCAGAATAAATTCCAAACAATAAAAAATGAAGACAATTATTTATTAAATCGAAGCCTTAAAAGTTAAAAATGAGACGATTTTAGAACTAGGAATTGAAAATTGATTTTTTTTATTTAAAAATGTCCCAAAATATTGAATATTTCAAACTGAACTGAGAAAAAACAATTTCAAATTGAAAGGCTTAACATAGTAGAATTTCAAAAATTGGAATCATATATAGCAATTTATCGCACGTATTCTAATTTTCAAATTATTAAGGCAAGTAATATATCGTTGAAATCAACAAAAAACGCAGATTTCGAATGTATTATTTCTAAACTATTAATTACAAAATTAAAAAAATGTTATGTTTCTTATTTCATTCCTCATTAGTGGAAAGGACCTCCTGCTGGCAAGGGTCGGTGACAGCGTCTGGCGATCCCATATCTTCGTGAGGGTAATTTGGATAGAGTGATTGTTATTGGTATCCACCGCGCTGCAATACGCCATCAATTAACTTCAATTAACTTACCTTGAATAAAAATTAACTTAAAATAAATTTTCATCAATTTACACGTGAAATATTCACTATCTAAAAAATGAAAACCTTAAAGTTAGGTTAGAATTCGTATTTTATTTCTGATCGTTTATAATTCATATTTTTTGCATATTTTGAATCAAATTTGTTCCTATATTTATTAATTAATGTTAACTAAAGCTTACAATTTGTTCAAACTTACATGACATATTAAAATAATTTTTTTCTTGACAAAAACAGTTTAACAGGAAACGTGTTTTTTACTGTATACGATGAAAATTCCATATGCAACACTTAGTTTCCCATAAATCTTTATTTTTGTGTATTCACTAATTGTTGGAAACTATGAAAAAAACAATAGTGAATTTTTTTAAGCACAAATTAAAATGCATGTATTTTTGGATGGGATTCAATGTAGTTGAATTTCCGAAAATTGTAGATAAAGAAAAAAATTTTATCGTTGAGAAGTCATCTCATCGCTTCAGTCAAAAATGATATTTATTATACCTTATTCAATCCGTGGCTTTATAATATTGGTCATCTGACAAATTATATGGTTTATGTGCAGCGGCTTTATAGTTTGAAAAACGTAAACAGTGAGTTAAAATTTTTGGAAATCGTTCAAAATATATCAAGAAAAGTTTGCCTAGCCGTTTTTAATTTTAATTTTGTTTAAAAAGTTCAATTTTATCAATTTTCAACGTGGAATGTAACTAAGAACAGGGCCATAGTGCTCCATAGCTAAATTTAAATTAATAAAACTGCATTATTTAAATGAAATGAAAACTCAAATGGGCCAGACAGACGTGTCCTTCAATATTTTGAAACATTTCCCAAAATTTTAGCACAATATGTTAATTTTTCTAATTATAAAGCCGCCGAATATAATAACATGTAATAATTGACCACGCTAAAGACTGTCACATGCCCTTAACGAACTTCAAAACTTTTAAATGATTTATAAAATCGAGAGAAACCGCCACAGCGTTAAACATAACAAATCTATCACCTTAAAAAAAACTCGCCATTTTGGCTGAATATTCATCATTCATAGCTCATTTTGTTCTTTAAAATATTGTCTAAAATTCTATTTAGATATATTCTACTAAAAAGAAGCTAAATATATATGCAATTATACATATCTCAAGGTATTATTCAATTAGTTGCATTCAAAAAAGCCTGGTTAAGTCAATATTCTGGTTAAACATGACTTAACTATTAATTCTGGTCAAGTTAACCAGCATTTCAGTTATGTTAATGATATAACTTTAACCGCTTTGCAAATAATCTAACAACGTTCCAGTCTATGTCACATGTCCTAAAAACGTTTCAGGTACGTTTTTGGAACGTTTTTAGAACGTTCTAACGGCGGTTAGAATATCGTGTGCTTACTGGGAAATTAATGCTCACGAAAAAATTTGATTTTTTTCCTTAATAGGAAACCTTTTCTCTTTGTATAAACAGGTGAAAAATTACTAACAAAATTCGGGCTCATGAAATTAACCAACTTGCAGCTTTTTAGAGGCGACGCTTCAATTAGTGATATTATTTTTGCTAATGATTGGGTAAATTTATCTGCTCACAATTAATATAAATTTCACTAACAATGAATTGAAATTTTACGAAGAATTAGTTAAATCTAACAAATTAAGACTCAGAGAGCGCTTCAAATTTAGGGACAAAAGTACAGGAAGTTATGGGGCCTGAGGGTGCCGAGGAGGAAGAAGACGGTCCTGTGGGTCCCCAGTGACATGTATATTTAGGTAAGCAAAGGGAGTAAACAGTAACCCTAGAACAGGTATATTATACTTAACTTTTGAATACAGACTAAACACTAAAGACTAAACGACAGTTGCATAGTTGGCAATTAGACGCCAGAGGTGACAGTTCGAAGTGCCGATGTAGTTTGTGAGAAAAGTGCCTGACTTTCAATCCGCTGATCTCATGTTTTGTGTATTGTCAGTGGTAGTTATTTTTAATTTAAAAAATTATAGTGTCGAAGAATACAGTACATTGAAAATCATTCAAAATGATGAAGTACTACAATATCCCTGATATGTACCAATTTTATGATAAGCCAGTTTATAGCTACAATGCTCTTATCATGATGGCAATGAAGGACAGCCCAAGAGGCATGCTTACGTTTTCTGAAATATGCGATTACATTCAAGCCAAATATCCTTACTATCAGGACAAAATTAATGACGGTTGGCAAAAACCTCTTCGCGCTCAACTAACGTGCGGGAAGTGTTACGTCCTGGTTCCAGGTCAACAGCATACACATAAGAGCAAGTGGGAACAATATTGGATGTTTAAACCCGACTGCCCAGAAATATGTGTATCCAGATCCACTGGAAGACTAGTTACCAAACGTCGTAATCGCTCTGATTTGTCACCTAAGGCTCAAGAAGCTATCTCATTGGGGGAGATAAGACAGTTCCCTTCACAAAATCCAGAAGGATTTAAGGATCCAGAACTCAAATATGCTTCGAGACAAATGCAAGATTGTCTCGAACCAGCTACAGAAAGTATTTGTACCAAAGCGTACAAAAAAAATGAAATGTTTTCTATAAGTGAAAACAGTTCGGATGACCTCCAAACTATACTGAATAGTGACTATCGTCCAAGGTCATACAGTCCAAGGTCTCCATTGGTAGACTCAAGAGCTGAAGAAGCCATTTCAATGGGAGGATTCCAATTCCACCCATTCCCTTTCCATCAAGAAGCAGGACTTGCGGATTCAGGACTTCAGGTGAAAGAATTTTTCTCAAGCAATGGAGATAGTTTGGACGACCTTCAAGCTGTATTGGAAGAACAACCGGATTACATATAGGTATAGTTTTTATTATTTACGTATTATTTCGTTTTTGTCACTATGGGTTCACTATGGATGGGTTTACTTTATTTTTATATTATTAAAACATTTTTGATAGAAAAATATTATATATTCTAATCCCCAAAACCCAAAATTTGATCGTAAATCATTTAACGATATCGGTAACAAAATTTAATGGAAAATAAACAGTTTCAAATTTTTTAATGTAGTTGCCCACATTCGCACGTGTAGCTAAAACGACCAAAAGCCTGGCTGTTTTTTTCGACATTTGATACATATTATTTAACTTAATGTTTAAAATACAAAAAGGAATTGCCGGGAATACAATTTATTGTTAAGTATTATTCAATATTTGAAAGTAATATTCTTTTCTATTCGAAACAGGCCGTTTTAAACATACATTGCGTATACGGATTTTCAGAAATGCCAAATTATTCGGGACAGTCAAAATGTAATTTAACTGGTAACTGAAAGTGATTTTGATACTCATGTAACTGAAAATTAATTTATGAAAATCCTTTACATATATCATATCTTTTATATATATAAAAGCGTTTTGATTTCTCTCTATATTATAAAAAACTTGACACCGCCGCTCTTTCACAAATCGAGAATGTTTTTAGAAAATCTAGTGAGATATTTACTCGTAGGTACTAAATATACTGACATGACTGAAAATATAGATCCAAGTTTGAAACCCTCTCTATATTTTTAAAAAAGATAATACAATATTGTACTAAATAATATATTGACCGACAGTGGTGTAGTCCTAAAAGAACAAGTTAGTGGCCTGGCCTACGTCATCAGTTTGAGGGAACTAAAACCCAATAAGAGGATCCAACTATATTTTTGGGTAAAATTTCATTTTTTTAAATTGAAAAGGCTACTACTATATTTTTGGTTCGGAATTCATCTCGTTTGGTTTAAAACTCTATTATTTGATTGAAAATTTAATCATTTTGTTGAAAATGCAACTGTATTGTTAAAAAGTAATCTTTTTTATAAAGAGTTCATCTACTTTGTTAAGAATTCATTCTTTTAGTTGAAGGTTTATCACTGTAGTTGAAAATTTAACTATTTTGATGAAAATTCGTTTCATGTTTGGTTGAAAATAATTTTTTTCAACAAACAATTTTACTATTCCATTTTTGGTTGAAAATTGATCTTTTTTAGCTAAAAATTTAACTACATATTTGGTTAAAATTCATTTATTATGTTGAAAATTCGTCTTTCTCGGTAGAAATTTAATCTTCTTGGTTGAAAATTTATCCTGTTTGGTAAAAATGTAATTGTTTGGTTGAAATATCGACTGTTACATGCTTCGTTGAGAATTCATCTTTTTTTGGTTGAAAAGTCGATTATTTGACTTAAAGTTGAAGTACTGAACTTTTATGGTAAAAATTCTACTGTTTTCTAGAAAATCCATCTCTTGGCTTGAAAAGTCAACACTTTGGTAGAAAATTAAACTATTTGGTTGAAAAATCATATTTTTGTATTGAAAATTCAAATTTTTTGCAGATGATTCGTCTTTTTGGCATTAAAATAAAATAATTTTGTTGAAAATTCATGTATTTTGTTCAAAATTCGTTGTTTGGTAGAACATTATTCTTCTTGGTCGAAAATTCATCTTTTTGATTGAAAATTTAAAAACTTTGTTGAAAACTAATTTTTTTTGTCAAAAACATTTTTTTTATTTGAAAATTTAACTATTCCAGGTTTTGTTAAAAATTTATCATGTACATTGGATGAGTTGGAAATTCTTCTTTTTTGATAGAACATTAATCTTCTCAGTCGAAATCATCTTTTTGGTTGAAAATTTAACTATTTAACTACTCCACTTTTGGTTGAAAATTTATATCGTATAGGTTAAAAATTCAACTATTTCGTAGAAAATTCATGTATTTTGTTCAAAAATAATCTTTTTGGGTAGCAAATTATTCTTGTTCGTTGAAAGTTCAACTTCTTGGTTGAGAATTCTACTAACTTGTTAAAAATGTATCATTCTTGATTGAAAATTATCTTTTCTGTTAAAAATTCATCTTTTCCGATTTACAAGTCCGCTATTTCCTAAAACATTCGACTTTTTATCTTAAAAACTTTAGTCTTTTGTTGAAAATTCATCTTTCGTGGTAAAAAAATTATCTTTCTTGGTTGAAAATGATCTTTTTTGATGAAAACTCAACTGTCTTCTGAAAAATTGTCTTTTTATCTAGAAAATTCAAATATTTGATTGAATTTTAATCTTTTTTATTAAAAAATTCGATCATTTGATTGAAAATGCACCTTTGTATGCTGAAAATTCAACTATTTGGTTAAAAATTTAATTATTTTGTTAAAGATATCATTTTTGGTCGAAAATACAACTACGTTGTTTAAAATTCATCCTTTTGGATTGAAAATCCATCTTTTATGACAGAAAAGTCACCCTTCTTGGTTAAATTTCAACTGTCTTCGAAAAAATTCGTATTTTAGGCTTTAAAATTTTACTATTTGGTTCATTCTTCAACTATTTTTTAGAAAACTCGTCTTCTTTACTCTTACTTGACAGTTCCTCTATTTGGTTGTCAATGCAAGTGTTTTTAAACATTTTTGTTTAAATTCCTCTTTTTGTGTTGTAAAATAATCTCTTTGGGTAGAAAATCTTTTTTAGTTGAAAATGCAATATATTTCGGCTTGAAATCTTAGGAATTTAAAGTGTTTCGTATTGAATTCAATACGTTATCTACCTTACTTTTTTTTTTAAAAGAATTTATAAACGTAAAATGCGTCTTTAGCCAACAGCTACGTTACTTTTAAGGGAAGGGGAGGTCAAAAAAGCTCAAAATTGGTAACGTAGTTCATGGATGGCCCATAACTGGAAAAATAATCCGTGTGACAAGAAAGTGGCTTGGCACCGCCAGGCCTTCAAAAAAAGTACCCTGGCGGCGCCAGGACCGGCCAGGCCTCGACTAACCACTGCTGACCTATCTAAAAGCATATACACCCAATTTTGTGATTCTCCCTAAGTTTTTTAAAAGGCTGTGTCTAGTCGTCCCGAAAAATTAGGGGGGTTGGACCAATATTATTTATGTGGCCAGTCACAGGGGTGCCTTCCCGCCCCCACGAGACGTTGGAAAAGGGGTAGGTGTTTCACCAACATTATTTCTATGGCCAATCACAGGGGTGCCTTCCCGCCCCCACCCGAAAATTCGGGACGACTAGCCAAGCTTATGAAAAATATTGCACTAGTCATCCCGAATTTCGGGACGACGAGACACTGCGTTTTTAAAAAGATAGTAACTAAATATATATTACCCTAACCAAATACATTATACATGGACCCACATTTTTGTAAACTAAACAATGTTTATTTACCTAAAACGATGATGGGTTGCGCAGCCCACTAGTGTTTTCATAAACGAATTTTATAGCTTTCATCATAGTACACGGAATTTGATTTTTTTCAAGTAGTAAGAAGTCTGAAGTGTCTAAACGCTTAAGATTCAGAAACCGTTTCAACTTTTTTATGCTCGTTCTTTGGGTTGATGATAAATAATTCATTCATAGGTAATTCACAGAATAATTAAGATATATATATATATAAAATTTAAAAAAATAGGTTAAACAACCACCGCAGGGTCCCACTGGGAGCAACTGCCATCTAAAAACGACACCGGCTCCCAGTAGAACCGCGGTAAATCACATCTATGCCTTAGATGATAAAAATTATTTAAAATTTCGATATTTGTAACTTCGATTTGTCTCAATGACAAAATTCTATCTCGGAACATTCACGTTAAAAGGTTTTAACTCGGAAGGTGCAAATTAAGAGGTTCTACATTTTGACGAAGTTGGGGGTGCGGAGGCCTTCCCAATAAAATTTATACGGGCTTCTGAATGTCTTGAGATAGAACTTTGTCTTTTGGAGACATCGATTTTTGTCTCTTTTGCCTCGTTTCGTTTTATTCTGCCTCGGTCATCTTGGTTTTGCCACCAATCCTTGCCAGATGCTAACTAAATTTCTAAGGATTAGTCAGGATAAAAAAACGAGGCGAAAATAAGACTTTCTCGTTACTAACACTTTGCTTTTATTTATTTCTAGGTTAACAAATTGGATTCATTTTTAAGTCTTTTTATAAAGCTTTATGGGCAACTATACGAATACAACAGTTAAGAAGCATTTTGTTCCTCTGAAGGATACGCAGTTCCTTTTAGCCCAGTGATTCCCAAATATCTTTTTTATTTTCATAATTGTATACATTTGAAAGAAATGTATTTTTTAAATATTGTGATCAATTGATTTCTTTGTATCTAAAATATTCTATTGAATTGTGCTCAATCACAATGTCGAAGAAGATTGTAAAAATGTTTTAGTGTAATGTGTAATTTACTGTTTAGAATATGTAACGGAGATCAAACCTAAATGTGATATAATTAAGATGCTCAACGTTATAAAATAATTAATTTCTGGTGGTATATTGTAATAAAAACTGTGTTATCATTCGACAAAAAATTACGCTTATTTATGCCATATCCCTTTTATTTTATATGCATAACAAAGCAAAAAAGAGGGAGAAAAAGGTCAACCAAAACCAACCTCTCACTTTTCCCTTACTCTTACTCCGTCTTTTTTATACTAATAGGGAATCAACATGTTTTGAGGCCAATTTAGACCTCATCAGTGATTATTTATAGGAAGACTAAAGGTATGACAAATTAAATACCTGAGAAAAATTTTGATAGAGATTGATAAAATGGTGATTTAGTTTAATATACTCCATATAATTGATGAGAAAATGATTGTTCTATAAAAGAATTATTTTTACTTGTGAGCAAAATAAATTAATTTATCCAATTAATAACTCTATGCCATACTTTGTTATATCTGGAGAGCTTTCTTAGTCAGGGAGATTACAATTTTATAGTCATTTAATATCACCAGAGTGAGCTGAACAAGTAACAACAGGTTTTGACACATGACGCTTCAAAGATAAAATTTCCCAAGTGAGCGTAAGATTTTTGACGTTGGAAGGAAAATCAAAACTAAGTATTGAAAACTAATTTACTCATCAGTATTAGGTCACGTTATAAATTTTTTTGAGACAAATGCATTTGTTTATTTACAATGTGCGATTGAACATTTCTGTATCTTTTGATTAACAAATTATTCTTTCGTAAACTATGAAATATTTATGAAAATTTTAGAGGATGGTAAAAACTAATGCAATAGAGAATAGCATTCTCAACATCGTGCTATTTGTTGTTTTTGCTGATTTATATCGTTTTATAATAAACAAATGCCGATTTTGCCCTGTGTTCTACACACGGAATTTGATTTTTTTTCAAGTAATAAGAAGTCTGAAGTGTCTAAACGCTTAAGATTCAGAAACTGTTTCAACTTTTTTATGCTCGCTCTTTTAATGATAAATAATATTGTTTAGCGCTGCGAGTCGCGTGTTGCGGCAATAGCTCACAGTGGTCTGAAATAGGAATTTACTGTTCATAATCGCCCATAGGTCGTATTTCTTAACTGATTTCAAAGTATTTTTTTTTGTTGAAATGCTCAGCATTAAATTTTTAAGAGAATTGTGGTTTGAGATTTTTTAATTTTTGTCACAGAGCAACAATATATAAACAAATAAAGTGACGAAATTGCTGGCCATTTCAGCGTTGTACATTTTTATTTCAAGAAAAAATACATAAAGAAACTCACTATCAGCTGGAATTATTGCATCTGCACCTATAGAAGAGAAATAATTTTAATAATATTTAACTTAACCATTATAAACAATTTTTATAAACAAATTCTCACTAGAGTTTTTTTTCTCATAGAAAAAATTGTTTGTTCAACGCTAGTTGCTACGATTTTTCAGCAGAGTCATAATTCATAACCAAAAATGAGCATAAGTTAAAATTTACTGCTTTCATCAAAATTTTGATTAAAATATCTCAATAAATGAGTTTTTCTCATAACTGAATTGAGTGTTCTGATCCAAATTGATTAACAATTGTCTTCAAAGGCATTTATATACTTCGAGCGTCATAAAACGTAAATAATATTGATTGTTAATAACAATTTATTTGATAAAATCTCCCAAATGGTCGTTATCTCCTAGAAAAAAATATTTTTTCTTCAGTTATTATTGGAATTATATTTCGTGCGATGATTAACCAACGAAATTGTTTAAAAAATAATTTATGTGATTGTTACAAACATTTATTTTAACAAAAACTAAGATTTATCATTTTTGCATACAAAATAAACGTTTTTTCACAGAAATTATCCGACGATAAACTAACATTGATTCAAAAACTCTGAATATTTAGACACTAAATACAAATTTTCGTAATTATTGATAACAATTTATATTAGAAAATATCACAATCTGCCGTTTAATCTTACAGAAAATAGCTATTTCTTGCTACGAAACTGGTCTCCAATTTATTAATATTGGTGATAATTAATAAATGAATAATCAAATCAGTAAATTACAATTTTTATAACGTTTAATTAAAACTCCTCTATATCAATGTTCGAGAGACGTTTTAAGGACGTATTTGGAACATGACACTTTTTCAGAACATTATTTGGTCTGACTTATGACTCTGAAAAATCTCAGCAACTAACGTGAAACAAACAATTTTTTCTATGAAAAAAACACTAGTGAGAATTCGTTTTTAAAAATTGTTTATAATGATTACGTTAAATATTATTAGAATTATTTTTGTTCTATAAGCGCAGATGCAATAATTCCAGCTGACAGTTAGTTTCTTTCTGTATTTATTCTTGAGATAAAAATTCACAAAGCAGAAATTGCCAATTTTGGCCAATTTTGTCACATTTGTGTGTATATTGTTGCTCTGTGAAAAAAATCAAAAAATCGCAAGCCAATATTCTCTTAAAAATTTAATGCTCGGCATTTCTAAAAAACTACTTTTGAAATCAGTTCAGGAATACGACCTGTGGGCGATTACCGCAGCACGCGGCGCTAAACAATGTTATTTATCATTAACCCAAAGAGCAAGCACAAAAAAGTTGAAACGGTTTCTGAATCTTCAGCGTACAGACTTCCCACTGGTTGACAACAATTTGAAATTAAATTTGTAGAACAGGACAAAATCCGCATTTGTTTATCAAACAATGATATTAGGTAAATTAGCAACAATAACAAACAGCAGGATGTTGAGAATGTTATTGTCAATTGCATTTATTTTTCACCATCCCCTACAATTTTCATCAATTTTTCATAAATAGTTTACGAAAGAATAATTTGTGAATCAAACAATGCAGAAATGTTCAACCGCACATTGTAAATCAACAAATGCATTTTTCTCAGAAAAAATTATAACGTTTCCTAATACTAATGAGTTAATTATTTTCCAATACTTAGTTTTAATTTTCCTTTCAACGTCAACAATCGTAGGCTCACTTGGGAAATTTCTATACTCATATTCTTTCGAGAACTGGACCTCGAAGTGACGGATCGATGGCTCAAAGTTACCATCGAATCCAGTTCGATTTCAGGAAATCGGACTGCAGAAAGACCGAGGATCCTCATGAGCAAAACACATCTGCAGATTTTTTTTTATCAGGATCTGAGGGCTTAGCACTATCCCAAATCCTGGAATTCGTGTAGATATGCTACAATTTTTGCAGATGTATTGTTTCTTCATCAGGAATTCTCGAAAATCGCTGTAGATATGATAATTGAGACCTAATTATCTCTAGATTTAATTACAATTTTTAATTATGATTAGCATAGTTACATTCGTCTTTTCATTACAAATTCAACCATATAGAAACATGATTTTTGATAAAAATACAGTTTTACAGTTTCCAATTGCGTCTAATTAACAGATTTCAGCCTAGAATTATGATAAAAAATAACGCCCACAGGATAGATTTTAATGATTTTTGTAATTACTGCTATCAGGATATTTGTAACTCCAAATACGTATATCACTTATTAATAGAATGTAATGCTTTTGCTTCCGAACGACAATTATATATAAGTAAATGTTCATCTGTGCAAGAAATGAGAAATGCTTGGTATACAATTTTTGATAATCCGGAAGCTAGAGATATTAGAAAGGCAAATATATTTATAATTAAAATCTTTAAAGGTGTGTAAATAACAACAGTTGAAATGTATGTAATGATAATTGTAATTATTATAAGTTGTAACTTCTTTGTATGAATCAGTGATTCTTATACAAATAAAGACTATATATTTAGAAATAAGTAGGTACTTAGAACAAAATTCACCTAGAGGCCTAGAGCGATCACTAAATACATATTTTTTTTAATTAAAAAAAATCAGGTGTTATTTTCTCACCAAAAGGAATAATTTTTGGATGCCAAATTATTAAAAAATAAATTAAACTTGAAAAAATCACCCTTTTATAGAGTTTTTGAAACAAAACATTTATTGAATTATTTCAAGCACACCTAATTTTCAATAGTCCTACTTTCAAATTGATCTGAATTTATATGATTTTGATCTTTCTTAAATTATGATTGAAGTAAAAAAAAACCTCGGTTGACGATCCCGCGGTTTAGGAATTCCTAGAACTGCTGGCCCACGCAGTTTTTCAGTTCGCGTGGCGAGGGATGGTTGCCACTCAGCCTGAAAAACACCAGGAGCGTAACGGAAAGGAGCAGTGCGCGGGTACTCACTCGCGTATATTGCGCAATATTATGTATTCCAATTGGAAACGGTTCAGACAGCCCTGACTGTTTACGTTCGGACGGGCTCGATTGAGTAACAAGGCTACTTGAAATTTTTAAACCGTGGGTTTGGCGTATTAAATTATTAAAAGACATTCATTTTTAATCCTGCAACTTTAGACGATTTAAAGTTCTAACTAAATAATTTGAAATGTTTTAATCTGCAAGCTATTTTGTAGACTAAACAGCTCTTTCTTTTATCACGAAATCAAAATAAAAGAATCAGATTTCATAACTTCGTTTATTTTTACTTCTTTCTACTATAAAACAGTTATCAGATGGAAGAAAGTCGTTTCTTATTCATAAAAAAAAGTGTTTCAAATTTTTTAAAAATGTTAAAGAATAGCTCAAAGGTTTAAATGGTTCAATTCAATTGTTTGTACCTCCAATTATTCAATTTTAAAGGTCTAAATTAAACATATATATTTTGAGAAGCAAACTGAAAGCAGTAATCGAAATTCAAAAGAAGCGACTAAAAGTAGGAAAGTGGCTCGTTGACGTGTAGGCACTGTCTATGTCTATGGTTACGGAATTTTCCGTAACGTTTAGCCCTGAACGAGCTGCAAAAGGGGTTAAAGTTACGGAAATTTCCGTAACCACTGACAGTGAGTAATATGTACTATTCCGTACAGGTTTTAGTACGGTCATTTTCTTGGAAACCCATTTTGAACTTCAGTTATATGTTCGCTCTCTTGATCAATGTAAAAACTGAAAAACGAATTAATTTATTATTATTATACCATTAAGCCATTTCCCTTTCGGGGTAGGCCTGACTTGCTCGGTTGGAAAATAGTAGTGTGTATATGGGTATATAGGTATAGAGTAGATAGGTAGGGGTTAAATAGGTATATAGATGTAAAGTAGGTAGGTATATAGGTATAAGGTAGATAGGTATATAGGTGTTAGGTATAGATATTTTAGATTGATCTGGAATTCTCGTGTTATTTATTTAAATGACACGTTTGTTCTGCAACACTGCTCCGACCCAGGTTGCTGATCAATCTCTCTAGCGATCACCCCAAGTGAAGAGCCTCACAAAATTGTTATGTATGGTTCCCCACTTGGGCCCATTAGTTTCCAAGGTCTTTGCTTCAGGCGTCATTCATTCTATTGTCACTCTGTTTACAAACTATTTGTCGCCACACTTTTCTGTCCTGGCATACTACTCTAGCTTCCTTCACGTCCATGCATTTTTTCATGCAGGCTCTTGTGTTTCTATTGCTTATGTCTCTTTGGATTAATGTCTCATTTACAGATTCTAACCATTCTTTCGGCGGTCTACCTCTGGGAATTCTGCCATTTACTTTACCTTTATACACTTGTTTGGTCAGTCTTTCATTCTCTCAAGATGACCGAACCATCTTAACTGATTTCTTTCCCATGTGTCAACTATTGTCTCTTTTGTACCACATTCTTTGAGGATTGTCTCGTTTCGAACTTTGTCCATCAATGTTTTCCCGCATATTATGCGCAGAGGTTTCATGCCGATCGCGTTAATTTTACTCCTGTCCTTTTCTTGACAGGTCCATGTCTCGGTACCGTATAGTACAGTCGGTACGAATATAGAATTATTATATGGCCATTTTAGCTTTTTTTGATATGTTGTTATTTGTGAGAATGGACCCTGCTCTACCGATAACCTGCTTACCCTTATTTATGCGCCTATCTAACTAATTACTTTCAATATTCCTATTGCTCAATATCAACCGATTATGTTCCAATTTTGTTTTAGTACATTTCGACACCGTTTTTTTTTTCAAAATTGAACTCTATTTTTTTCTTTGTGGATTACGTGTGTCTATGTGTAATCTAGTTACGGTCAGCCGACTTCCGGACCTCCTTCACTCGCTCACGGCACAGTCATTTCCGCCGCTATGATAAAGACGCGGCCGAGCTACCGAAACTTTTTGTTAACTCTTCTGTGTTTGACCTTACTGCAACACACACCGAATGAGATATCATCTTCCAGCAGTTAGTGCTCAGTTAGAACTTATCAGTAAAAATATATTTGTCAGAAATAGTAAACTCGAAATACCAAAACGCTATATTGTTAATTCGGTTCAATATAGTTTTCCTCTTGTTATTATACTAATATAACTAAATTATTGTAAAGAGACTAAACACTCAGTGTAATTTCGCGATATCAAATCTTGGATTATCAGTTACATGCGTATTGGCAGTGTCTTAACGCATAACCGCAGTGGTAGCCGCAACCGAAAAAGAAAGACATCATCTTTCGTCAAAGACGTTACCTGAACTTGGAAATACATCCGGAACCAGAAACATCGAAAGTCTGGCCTAGCTGCGTCTAGTCGTCTCGAAAAATTCGGGGAGTTTTTGAAAAATGTTTGACTACTTATCCCGAATTTCGGGACGAGACACTTCGTTATTTCAAACACTGACGAACTGAGCCCTAAGCACCAAATCTTTTCAATAAACCAAAAGAGGAAGTTAGGGAAGAACATTAGGGATCTGTTATCTTAACAATTTCTTTAAATTTAGACGTGACACGATAATGGATGAATTCCTCTTGTTTAGATGCAATTAAACAAAAATCTACTCAAAATAGAAATATATTTATGAGAAAATGATAGTACATAATGAAATTCATAAAATCAATTAAGGTTTGAAAAAAAATTTTGGCCCTCTACTCTCAGCCCGAAACAGCAGCAGCAACAGTTCTCGGAAGCAGAAAATCCAGATTCATTCAATCCAAGTTCCGCAGTGTATATTAAAAAAGTGTTTTAATTTAAGTTTATGTTGTCACAACTTTCGAAGATAAATATTTTATTTTTATATTGCAATTTGGTCACGGAAAGCAGTTAATCAAATTTCTAACCTTAATTTGCAGGCAATTGGAAAAATTAAATTCCTTTCCATAAGTACAATAATTTTGACCTTGATAGAAAACCTAGGAAAAAGTCTCCGTTGCAATTATTACCAATTAAAATTACTATTTGAATCAAATATGAAAAATGCAAGAGTTAATAAAGTAAAAAGTCATCAGATTCCAGTCACATCCGTCACCCGCGGAGTGACACCATCAACGCGTGAGAAATGCAATTCAGCAGTTTTCGAACGACTAGCTGCCTGCAGGTGTGACGAGTGCTAGAAGAAAAGTAGTTCCGCTCCATCTAACGCCTCGCGAATGTCACAACCATTCATCCAAGGGACAAAGCTACCTCGCAGATTCTCTCCGACAATAAGAGCGGTGGATCCCGCGATTCGCGAACTCTAGCTCACGCGATTTAGTTACGTTTTTTTATATCTTTTTCTTTTTTATACTTTTCGTGAGTGACGTACACTCCCAATTAAAAATAAAACAACGGAAATGTGCTTTATATTTAAAAGAAAATAAATTTTAGTTTAGAATGTCACTCAACCGCGGTTCTTTCTTTAAAAATCGTTCTTTCCACCGTGAATGACATTTGAAAATCATTAAGGAAAGAGAAATTTTATACCAAAAATTTTAACAAACACGAGGAGGACTGGTATTTGATTATTATTAATTCTGCTGCTTTCAGTTAGGATCAACGTATTTGGTAAAGTAAAATCCAATTATATATACCTACTCACACTCACACACACCCACACACACTCATGTTAAGAAATAAATTAGAAATTATCAGTGAAGTTCAGTGTTTTTCTTAAAAACTATTTACAATAAAAACCCTCACACCAGTGATCAACGAAATCGTGCTGAAATAATAGTACAAGTACCCGTGGAATAAACAAATTGAAATTAAAAATATTGATGTTTCTCGGTTAACCAATTTAAACTGTGCGTAACAGCGATATACTAGCTGAGTTGAAGCAATATATATCTTTGTTTGAAAAAGTGGCGTATGTCAATTTGAACTTTTGTTTCACATTCTCATAGATTAAAAGGAAAAATCGCAATTATTTCGTGAATGTGAAAAATATCGAAATCGCGTACGTTGGTATCTAACCAATACGTTTTTAAAGGATTAATGACCTCATTACATTTTAACCTCCAAATCTGACGACTCGCATCATTCCTAATTATGAATTACGAACTGTCTACCGTTATAAAATTTTCCATAATACTTTTTCAGCTCGTTCAGGGCTAGATGATTAGTTTTACGGGAAATTTCTTAATACTAGTCAGTGTCTACAAATTATCAATGATAATCGATCGTATTATTACTTACTTGAACCAATAATTTTTCAAAATTCATCCTAATTTGTTTTACGAAAAACAAAAACAATTATCAAAATTAGTATGGCAACGGCCATACCACGCTGGAAACACCAGTTCCCGTTAGATCACTGAAGTTAAGCAGTGTTGGGCGCGGTTAGTACTTGGATGGGTGACCGTCTGATACTACTGCGTTGCTGTTGGCGGTGGTGGGTGTGGTGAGCCCACGCTTGTAGTTATTTACTACAAGAAACTATCCACCTAGAAACACTACCCGCATCGGGTAGTGTCACGCTTACCCCTTGAGGCTCGCCGAAAGGGAAATGGCTTAATGGTATATATATTAAAATACGTGCTGTATTCTGACTCGTGTGGAAAAATTGTCCTGGCAGTCTGGTTACAGGTCTGGCCCAGGTCTGGATTTATCTAGACTAGACTGTCTAGTCTGGAAGATCTAATCTGGCCCAGGTCTGACCTCATCTAGAGTCTAGAGTCTAGACCGTCTAGCCTGGAAGGTCTGCTCTGTCCCAGGACTGGCGCTGCTCAGCGAGCCAATTTTGTTTACATATTTCAAGAAAGTTACAGGGTGTTTAAAATTATAGAAAATAAAAAATTCACACTATCAAAACAAGACTTTTTTTTCTCATCACCTTGACGGACTGGCCTGACCCAGACCTAGCGCTAGTCAACTAGCCAAGAACAAAAAAAATCTAAGTTCGATCAGCAAATTTTGTTTTGGACATATTTCGAAAAAGTTACAGGGTGTCTAAACTGATAGAAAATAAGAAATTCACACTATCAAAATGAGACTTTTTTTCTTATCACCTTGACAGTCTGGCCTGGTCCAGGTTTGGCACAGATCAGCGAGCCAAGAACAACAATTGTGAGTTCGGTCTGGCCTGGCCCAGACCTGGCGCTGATCAGCGAGCCAAGAACAAAAACAATCTTAAGTTCGATCAGCAATTTTTTTCGACATATTTCGAAAATGTTACAGGGTGTCTAAACTGATAAAAAATTCACACTATCAAAACAAGACTTTTTTTCTTATCACCTTGACAGTCTGGCCTGGTCCAGGTTTGGCGCTGATCAGCGAGCCATGAACAAAAAAAGTTCTAAGTTCGATCAGCAAATTTTTTTGTTGACATATTTCAAAAAAGTTACATTATGTCTAAAATGATAGAAAATAAGAAATTCACATGATCAAAACAAGACCTTTTTTTCTTATCCCATAACTAGCGGGTAACCAGCCCATAACTAGCGCCCTACCAGTCCATACCAAGCGCCTGACCAGACGGTCTGGCCTGGGGCTAACCAGAAAAAAACGTTACACTTTTGGCCAGGCTCAGGCCAGACCGTCTGGCCAGCGTCAAGACTGGAAACTAGACGGTCTGGTTTGGGCAAGGCCAGCGTTAGAACATTTTTCCACACAAAGGCCTGTCACAAACTCACACGCAGAGAAATTAAAAATTCGACTCAGCTAAAACCTTTCAATAAACTCGGACGAAAGCTTTTTTCACATATGTATCTTCATTATATAAATTTCCATGTAGGCACTCTCGTGTTTTCGTAATAATGTTTAAATATTTCAGTAAAAATTATTTTCCGAAAAATATGTGTAAACAAAACGAATTCATCCATCAACGATTTTGGGTTTTCGCCGTTGCGAGCGTTGCCGGTCGTATCTGCCTGTCATGTCTGTACCCAATTGTTGTAAAGGGGATAATCATCAAGAATATATTACATCAATATAATATAATTATAATATATCATAATTATATGATATATCGTATTATATATCATATTATAATATATCGCCATTATATACCAATATCATAAAGATAACGATAAAGAATTTAATTGTGAAATTGAAACTTAATTTTGTTAATTCAATCATTTGTAATAATTAATTGAAAATTCACAAAATATCGATCGCAAATGTCGGGTTTTAAACGAAACTTGTGGCACCCTAAGCACGTGGTTTGACGTAATATGCTTTCAAAGCCGAAGAAAATACATGTGTCTGGATACGTTAAAGCCCCATCGGATAATTGATCAAAAATCAACACAATATAATGATAAGTTATTTTTTCACGAAGTACTCCAGTTTCCAGTTCCACATTGCTTTTAATTCTCATACAAAATGTAAAAGAAATACTCTAGTGCATCTTATATATTCTAATTGAAAATTATAAGAACCGAGGGATGAACCAATTTCAGATTACGTGTACGAGGAGATATATTTTCAAAGAATACTTTAAAATACATGAGACTAATACATCGCAACATTTAGGAATATACGTGAATGCCAGGAATACTTGGAATATATGAGGACATTAGAAAGTATCTGGGAATATTTGATATATTTCAATGCAAATAACAAAATGTTTAAAAAATACAATATACTTGTGCAAGCTCTAATAGCACGGAACGTTCCCGGACCGTGTAATAAGTCCACCGTTTGGGAACGTTCCAGGAACGTTCCAAACAGAAATTACCGTTGTTGTTATTATTAACAATAAATATCGCGTAAACCGTAAGTGATAGGTCAAAATCGATGTCAGTTTATAATATGGATATCATATTATAGTGTATAAGTATATGTGGTACTGAAAATCAAAAATGACATCCACTTTCATCTATCTCTTATGACTAATGGTTTACGAGATAATTGTTGTTAAAAATAACAATAACGGAAGGTTCCCCTCAGGTCCCAGTAAAAACGTTCCTGGAATGTTTCACTGCGGGAGGAGAACACAAGAGTGAATATTTTTGTTATATCTTACACATAAAATAACATATAAAAAATACTGAAATTCAATCTTTACATTAAAGCTATTATTTATTTATTTAAACGTAGTCTTAAATACCTTTCCGATTGCGATAATATTAATCGCATCGGAACAACTCAAATTTTCCAAATTTGGCTCAAAATGATTAAGGAATGAAACTTGTTGATGTGTTTTTTGGGGCTTAAGAAAGGTTTAGAATCGGGTGGCAATGAATAATACATTTTTTTTAAACAGTAATTTCTTTTGAATATCTGGTATTTTTCTAAATAGTGTAGTTGCTTTTTTTATTATTGCGAGAGGTTTTTTAATTTTTCAAACCCACAAGGAAATTTCAAAAGGCATACAAATTCACGAATGAATAGCGGTCGTTTATCTGAAAAAAATAATAAAATGTTGGGTGTTCTCCAAAAATGTGAATTTTTCCAAACCGAAATAAATTACAATACAAAAAATTTACCGGAAATCCAAATTTATCATATAATTCATGTGATTAAAAATTTCAGGAAGGTTCTGGTAATTTCTCAAAGTCTCTGGAAATTTTTTCTTATTTTTTCTCAAATCAAAAATTTCCTATATTTGTTACAAAAAATATCGTGTGTAACGGAATCATAAAGGAGGCAATTATAACTCTTGTGAAGTTTACAGTACTTGCCATCGGCATATATTCGGGTCGCTTCCGACTTGCCATCAACTTTCCTTCGATTAACCTCCGGCTCGTACAGCAAACTTCACACTCGTGTGGAATTGTTCCTTTTCGCACTTGAAGCACAATATACTATTTTTAGTGTTCGTTAGTAGTTTAAAAGTAACACCGCGGTTACAAAAAACGCATGATTCGTAGTATTATCAGAAGAGAATACTTAAAATTATTTTACCTTCGAATTTTTTGCATAAAATTCAGCACAATATGTTATGGTTCTGTATATTTCCCGCCTTTCAGTCAACAAAGCTGTTGTGGGTGTAACCTCTGCACACCACCACGACCTTGTTCCTATCGTTTCACTCCCACTAAGAAGAGGGGAAAAGCCGAAAGGGTGGGGTGAGCCAAGCAAAGCGATAATCCCCTCCATGTGGATCGTGACACCCACCAAAACTTTTTTGTTCAGAAATCAAAGTTGATTGGCACGGATCGGTTTCAGAAACCTCCCTTGCACATAACTAACAGGTGATTTTATTCTATATTCCGTTCAACGAGAGAAGGAAATTCTGAAAAGACGAAATTTCGTTCTCTGCGCGCAGCTTGTCAAAGAAAGGGAAGATTTAGTGGTGGGCCTAAATAAGGTTATAAACTCGGTTATAAAAAATGTTAGAAAGCACTTTGGTCAGTCTATTTAAAAAAAAATGTGTCTCCCTTCAACAGCGATGGGCTGTACACCGAACAGTGGCGTAGCCAGGATTTCATAAAGGGAGGGGTTTGCGAGGCTGAACAGAAAGTACGTTACTACTTACACGGAAAAATTAGTATAATTCAAGAGATAAAATTTATAAATGTCATATTTATCATCCTTGCGGGAAAAATTGTTTCAAAATCATGAAAATGCTACATTATTACGCACATCCATTAAACTTTCCTAACATATTTTCAATTATCCATTAATTAAGACCATATTAGAGTCATTCGGGCCAGCCATATGCCACATACACAAGTATGGAAGGCAAAGGGGGGGGTTAAAAGTCCACGAGGGATTCCCCACACGAGTGTGTGGGACTTCATTCTTTGTATCATTAAGCTCTTGTTTTCAAGAAAAACCGAATTTTCAGCCAATTCACCGCTCCCTTTGACTTCCTTGCTCTTGAATACCACGAATATCCAACAGTCCATACTCTAGTTACATAATCATTTGCCACTCAAATATGTTGTTTTTCAAAGGGAATAAAAAGACAAATATCTTAATAACTTCAAGAAAAAATTGTTCAGACTGAGTTGTAAGTATTTGTATTTTCAAAATTGAAAACATGGATTATTAAAAAATGCTCAAATTTTTTTAAAAGTGTGATATTTTCAAAACTAATATAAAAATGTATTGTTTTCTTATTGATTCAGCTGATAGGATCTCTCGTCCTTTTGATGTCTTGAAGTCCATCGGAAAATTTCAAAAAAGTTCAAATTTAACAAAATGGCGCGTTTTCAATTTTTTAAATTCAAATCTGTCAGATACGTGTTGCCTTATTCTCTTTGAAAAAACGACATATTTGACATTTTGAGTGGCAAACGATTCTGTGATTTGATTATGGATTGCTTTACAAAAACCGCCGGTTAATGTAATTATTTTATCATGAAAAAATCCCTTTTCACTGGAAGTGATAGTCATGTGAAAAATATGAATCAATTGGCCTGCGAAATGTTCGTGTTGAGGGTACAGTTACTACAATATTTTGCAAAGGGATGCTTTGGGAGGAGGGGTCGACACTAGGGTGGTCCAAAAACAGCTTTTCGAGCTACCCCCCCCCAGTTTCCATTTCCGCCCTTACCCCCCCTCAACGCCACAAATATGACTCAAAAATAAAAAACTACATTTGGGGGAGGGATAAGGGTGGGTTAAAAATAAAAATTATTTTATGGTTTTATTTCGCAGACACTCCTCTTCAATCCCTAAAAAATAACTAGGCACGTTTCGATCAAGCCCTAAAGTATAGGTTCGATTTTTCGAAAATCCAAAATTTCCCCATGTTAATTAAATGGGATTTTGAGGTGCCCGGTGGCACGTGTTAATATTCAAATTTCGAAAAAAAAAAATTACGGATCTTCTTTCTCCGGAAATGGAAACCTTGGGGGAGGGGGTGACTAGTCCCCTAGAGTGAAAAAAATTTTGCAAACCCATAAAGGGTTGCTCAACCCCGGCCGACCCTTAGACTTAGAGTCTTGATTTGGTGGGAGAGAGCGACACCCAAAAAGGGTTGTTCTACCCCGGCCGTTTGCAGACGGATTTATAAGTGGGAACTAAATGAAATCCAAGATTCCAATCTATTGATGTAAGAATTTGTAAAGCTTGAGGAATATTAAAAAAAAAACACCACTTACTTTATACTACATTTCATCTATTTTTTGCTGTTTAATAAACCATTAATCAATGCGATAATGAAACCCTTGGCAGAAGATGATGTTGTGCTTAAACGAACAACTCAAAACTAAATTAATATCATTTGAGATAACGGAGATTTTTGGGGGAAAAATTACCGACGCTGATTTAGCAGAAGGATTAGTTGCTATACAATGATATTGAGTGAACATGATGATAACCTAATTAACGATTGTATCAATTCAAACGAAATGCAAAAGATTTTCCATTTTGATATCTAAAGGAGAATTTCCAACCACATCGATACCCTCGAAACAGTCTCGAACTTTATCAAGATTTGTTGCAAATCTAGAATTTGGTGTTGCCTTCGTCTACTATCACAATAATAATAGAAACAGTTTGAACTGTTTGAAGGTTCGTTTCTTCTGGAACATAAATCTAACTTGTAATGTGCATAAACATTAAAATGATAAAAGTAATTCTTACAATTCAATTATTGCCGGTTTGTTATAAGGAAATCCTATACGCAGTGTAACTAACCGGAGATGTGCTCTCAATTTATGAGATAAAATGATAGATGAAAATCGAATTATCACAGTCGCAAGTAATTTTATGATCAAATACAGGACTGTTTTGGCATCTACTGGAAATGCTGGAACAAATTATACATATGTTTTACAAAAAAATGTACCAGCATCTCTGGTCGAACGACGATTATCACATATGTAAAAAAACGACAAAACTAATTACAGATGGCTAAAGATAAAATAATATATCATATGATGAATAAGAGTAATGTATCCTAATATACGCTAGTGGCAGGGATAATGGATATTATTAGAAAAGTTGAGACTCGATTTTTAGATAACTGAGATAGACTATGGATCGAATTATAAAGATTTATTTGTTATAATATCTAGCGCACAAAAATTTCGATAAAAGTTAGAAAAATTAACAATTTACATCATTTACCAGTGCGAAATTTCGAGAGTAGAATTAATATTTGCTAAAGAAAAAGTTAAAGAATAGCTTTTTCAAGTGATGAGGGGAAGGTTGTTCTTTTTCGACCTGAAGAATGATACAGTATATTGCATATCAATTTGCACGAAGAGAAAAAGAAGCACATACTTCTTTGAAATTGTAAATAATTACAGATAGTTCAATTAACTGCCTCTAATTTAAGTCACTTCGTTATCTTCATTAGTTCTGAAGATAGAACAATTACATATTTATGTACAAAATATGATCAATTTGTTACATTCTGCAAACTTTTCCATGGCAATTTGTTGAGAAGTGTTTAAAGTACAACTATGCATTTTTTCAGATTTTTCCTATTATTTTTTCAATAAAAGACTATGCTCCGAAGTTCGCTGTCGTTAAAAGCTGTCAAATTTCCTTACTTTTTATCAGAATTTCTGGTCTGTAAGCTATAAATTTGTTTAGCATATTCGCTTCAGGCTCATTAACGTACAACATTTTTACCTTTAAAATGATCCTTCATTCATTGAGCTACCATTTTTTCTTCACTTACTTTTTTAACGTCAAAACCAGATGACTCGAATTATCTCGCCGATAGTAGACGCAGAGAGATATCACGTAAGGACTTACAATTATCTAGAAATTCGTATTTACGTTACCATATAAAAAAATTTTTAAATCACTAACAATTTTTTAATATATCCTATATAAGGCACAAGATTACAGAATTTTTTTGTTTTCTACGTATATTATACACTTTTTACTCCTTCACTCTAACTGCCAACAGTATGTATATATTATACCTGTTGCTCGTGTGAAAGTAGCACGGTATCTGGGATCGTTGTTATCTAATGCGAGCACTTAAACATTTATGTGAATAACATAGTGCGATGGTGGTGTAATGGTCAGCATAGTTGCCTTCCAAGCAGTTGATCCGGGTTCGATTCCCGGCCATCGCACACTTTTTTTAAATTTGAGTTTCGAGTTAATTAAAAGTGAAGCAAAAAATAACAAAGAAATTTGAGTTCATGAAGTTAGCTATCATGCAATGTTTTTTTTACAACCGACACTTTAACTAGTAATATTATTTTATTAAATTAAATTAATTAAATTTGTTTTCTACGTATATTATATTCTTTTTGCTCCTTCATTCTAACTGCTAACA
>CAKNYM010050761.1:0-75398 GCA_932195095.1 Andricus curvator
ACACGACTCCCTTTCCCAGGTGTTGTGGGGGCGGGAAGGCACCCCTGTGTCAGGGCAGAAAAAATAACTAAGGTCTCACACAACCCCCTTTCCAGACTGTCGTGGGGGCGGGAAAGGAAGGTAAATACGAACATTCCCATATCGTGAGACACCCATATTTGACTCGTTTTTATTAGAAAATTAACAATAATTTTCAACTTATGCCTTATCAAATCCCTTCATTAATAGCTTATTTAAAGATTGTATAACTTGGTTCCCAAAAAAAAAAAAATTTGCAGCCAAAACAGAAGTGACGCCCCTATTCTGCAATTTAACCGAACACCCGTGGTATATGGGATTTTTAGAAATGGAAATAGATATATTTAATTTTATCGAAAAATATCATTCGCAGAAAAAAATGGTTTAAACAAAAAATGTGTATTTCAATGGTGTCTACAACTTTTGTTTGAAACATTTTTTTTTATTTTGCATATTAGCTGAGATAATCGCAAAAAACCAGGATTTTTATGGTTTTTTCATGGTTTCACCGTGAAAATCAAATTTCCGCACATTTTCACTATCATTTTCGTAATCAGCGCGTCAAAATACATAAGTATACGGAGTCTCAAAAAAATCAACGGTTTACGCTATTCGGAACTCCATCCCTTGTCTCCCTCTTTCTCAAATTTCCATTCTAGCCCCGCCTTTTTCTCGGGACGTGCCAAATTTCGTGAATTTAATGAATTCCGTAAATACCTTGAATTCCATTAATTTCCTCAATTTCTTGAATTCCTTTATTACCATAATTTTCTTGAATTCCTTCAATTCCATGGATTTCTTGAATTCCTTGGCTTCCCTAACTTCAACGAATTCCATGAATTCCGTGAATTCCTTGGATTCCGTGAATTCCTTGATTTTCTCAAATTCTTCGAATTCCTTGAATTTCATGAATTCGGTGAATTCCATGAATTCCTTGTATTTCATGAATACCCTGAATATCATGAATTCCATGAATTTCATGAATTTCTTGAATTCCATGAGTTTCTTGAATTCCATGAATTCCTTTCATTTCATAAATTCCGTGAATGAAGACAACTTCTTTAATTCCGTGAATTCCACAAATTCCGTGACACCTTGAATTACAGGAATTCTTTGAATATCATGAATTCCTAGAATTCCATGAATTCCTTGAATTCCAGGCATTCCTCGAATTCCGAGAATTCCATGAATTCCTTGCTTTCCATGAACTACTTGAATTTCATGAATTCCATGAATTCCATGAATTCCATGAATTCCATGAATTCCATGAATTCCTGGAATTCCATGAATTCCTTGAATTCCATGAATTCCTAGAATTCCATAAATTTTGTAAATTCCTTGATTTTCACGAATTCCTTAAATTCAAAAAATTCCTCAAATTCAATAAATTGCTTAAATTTCACGAATTCCTGGAATACAAGAAATCCCTCGAATTCCACGAGTTTCTTGAATTACACGAATTCCTCGAATTTCACAAATTCCTTAAATTCCACGAATTCAAGAAAAATCCACATTTTTTTAGAAAAAAATGACTCTTAACATCCTTGAATTCCATAAATCTCATATATTTCCTGAATATACCTAGAATTCCATAAATTTTGTAAATTCCTTGAGTTCCATGAAGTCCTTGAGTTCCATGAACTACTTGAATTCCATTAACTCCTTGAATTCCATGAACTCCTTGAATTCCATGAATTCCTGGAATTCCAAGAATTCCATTAACTCCTTGAATTTCATGAATTCCATGAATTTCTTGAATTCCATGAATTCATTGAATTCCATGAATTCATTGAATGCCATGAATTCCTTGAATTTCTTGAATTCCATGAATTCCTTGAATTCCATACATTCCTTGAATTTGATGAATTCCATAAATTTCGTATATTTCCAGAATATACCTAGAATTCCATAAAGGTAAATTCTTTGAATGTCACGAATTCCTTAAATTCCAAACATTCCTCGAATTCTTTAAATTCAATAAATTCCTCAAATTCCATGAATTCTTTGAATTCAAGAAATTCCTCGAATTTCTTGAATTCAACGAATTTCACGAATTCCTGGAATTCGCGGATAGAAAAATCCACATTTTTTTTTAGAAATAAATGACTCTTAGCATCTGTTAATTGTGTCATTAATTTTAGAAAATTATAATTTTTCACGCTTTACAGAAAAAAATAATTTTCAAACAAATACAAATTATTTAAATAATTACAAAATATCGTTTAATAATATATTGCTCTCTAAATTCTTTAATTATGTCGTTAATTCCAGAAGATAATAATTTTTCACGATTTTAAGGAGGAAAAATTGTTTAAAAAAATGAACATTGTTTTAATAATTACCAAATATATTAAAGAAAAAGAACTACTCTTGACATTCATGAACTTTGTGCAATTCGTCCCGAAAGATAATGACTTTTCACGATATATAAGGCGGCAAAATTATTTAAAAAAATAATAATTGTATGAACAATTTAAAGTTATTCAAAAAATACTTGGAAACTCGTCACTTATCGATTAAAAATAATTCATGTTGAAAAAATTCCAAAAATACCGTCTTTAGCATGAATTTGATAGAAAATTGCTATTTTGCATTTTTTTTTTTGCATTTTCCGGGCACAATAGAAGGGGATTGGGGGTATCAACATTAAAAGCTATTGGATGGAAATTATTCTTTTAATACTTCTTAAGAGTTGACTATACTTTACTTCACAAAATGTTTCTAAAAGGTACTTCCTTTTCCATTTTTTTTTAAATCGAGGTTTTCCCATTTAAAACCCCCACGTTAATTTCGGAAGACCGA
Organism: Andricus curvator; assembly: GCA_932195095.1. Taxonomy (NCBI): domain Eukaryota; kingdom Metazoa; phylum Arthropoda; class Insecta; order Hymenoptera; family Cynipidae; genus Andricus; species Andricus curvator. Next base: position 2,821 of record CAKNYM010050761.1, read on the forward strand.
GGGCACGCGTTCACGTTGAAACAAAAAATTACGGAATTTCTTTTTCTGGAAAAACAAAAAGTTTGGGGGTTCGGGGTTATCACCAATAATCGAAGGTCGAATTTTTGGACCACCCTAATGCACATCTGCCGATGGAAACTCAAGCCTCTAAGACAAGGCCTTGAGGTTTCAAGGCCTTGAATTTTGGCCGCCTTGCTTTGCCTCGACATTTGACACACAGTAACTGTCAATTTTCTCTCGTTTTTGCTCCGTTTCGCGCCGTATTTCGCGAAATTTAGGTTCACTATCATCAAGTCATGGGTCTTGGGATATACAGAGATACCCGAGAATTATTATACCATTAAGCCATTTCCCTTTCGGGGTAGGCGTGACTTGCTCGGTTGGAAAGTAGTAGTGTGTATATGGGTATATAGGTATAAAGTAGGTAGGTATATAGGTATGAGGTAGATAGGTATATAGGTGTTAGGTATAGGTATTTTAGATTGATCTGGAATTCTCGTGTTATTTATTTAAATGACACGTTTATTCCGCAACACTGCTCCGACCCAGGTTGCTGATCAATCTCTCTAGCGATCACCCCAAGTGAAGAGCCTCACAAAATTGTTATGTATGGTTCCCCACTTGGGCCCATTAGTATCCAAGGTCTTTGTTTCAGGCGTCATTCATTCTATTGCCACTCTGTTTACAAACTATTTGTCGCCACACTTTTCTGTCCTGGCATACTACTCTAGCTTCCTTCACGTCCATGCATTCTTTCATGCAAGCTCTTGTATTTCTATGGCTTCTTATGTCTCTTCGGATTAATTTCTCATTTACAGATTCTAACCATTCTTTCGGCGGTATACCTCTGGTCAGTCATTCATCTTTCATTCTTTCAAGAAGACCAAACCATCTTAACTGATTTCTTTCCCATGTGTCAACTAGTGTCTCTCCTGTACCACATTCTTTGAGGATTGTCTCGTTTCGGACTTTGTCCATTAGTGTTTTCCAGCATATTATGCGCAGAGGTTTCATGCCGATCGCGTTAATTTTACTCCTGTCCTTTTCTTGACAGGTCCATGTCTCGCTACCTTATAGTACAGTCGGTACGAATATAGAATTATGTATGGCCATTTTAGCTTTTTTTGGAATGTTTTTATTTGTGAGGATGAATCCTGCTCTACCGATAACGTGCTTACCCTTATTTATGCGCCTATCTAACTCCCCATCTATTTTTCCGTCGCTAGTGAATAGGCTACCCAGATATACGTACTTGTCAACTTGTTCTAATCTCTCATCATTTAGGACAATGTTGCATATTGTTTTCTCACTTTTGCCCTCAAACACTATGATTTTATTTTAGTTCTGTTAATTTTGAGGTTCATGTTCTTCATGCTTGTATTAAGTTTATTCAACATTCTTTGCAAGTCCTCGATTGATCCTGCCATAACAATCTTGTCATCTGCGAAAGCTAACCCACGTACTTTGACTGTTTCGAGATCTACACCTTCTTCGTCGAAGAGGGCAGTTCTTATACACTTATCCATGAATATGATAAATAGCCACGAGGACATAACGCATCCTTGTTTCACGCCTTGCATAATATCGAACCAGTCACTCAGTTTCCCATTTACCCTTACACTCGCTTTACTACCTGTATATATTGTTTTTATTGCTTGTAGGAGCCCTCTTTACAATATCAGCAGTGTGCGTGGGAAAATACAGCAAATGGTTCTCGCCGTTCAGATACTGTCGTCTGCTATCTATAGATATCTCCCTATCGGAAAATGAACATTTTCCTTCAGAATATAAATTTCCTCAGCACGAAGGTTTGTCTTTCAAAATTGTATCGATCCGAGGATCACGCAAAACTCTGGTTGCTGGGTAAGTTTTCTTTCTTTCGTTCTCAAATGACTGGAGAAAAAATATATATTGGGACAGTGCCGTACCGATCCAAAAAAATTCCAAGTCGTATTTAAGGGGTCATTCTACTATCTCACTTTTGAAAAATCGATTTTTTTTTACATTTTTCGATAGGTTATATATCCAGAAATATCTTATCAAAATTTCACACAGAAATTCGGAGTCTTTCTATACTTTTGAGAGCTTGGAGCATAAGCGCGCAGAGAGCTGAGTGCTTGTAAACATCGTAGCGTTGTTTCATTTTGTGCAGTTTCGTTTAGTGAAAATGTTAGATATACAGTGAAAGAGATTATAAAATCAGGAGGATTCATTGAAACAAGCAGAAGGAATATTATATGGAGCAGGAATCGCTGATTAAGTGTAAGTAACTTTTTCTTACAATTTTTATGTTCCGAAAACTTTAAACGCGTTTTTCTCGAAACAACGTTTTTGCGCTCTGCGCGCACGATTTCTCAAAAAGTTTTCAAACGATTACTTTCAAATTTTTTACGTTCATTCTAAATATAAATATCTAGAGTGTGACGAAGCGGTTTTTAAATTTTTTAATTTTATCATAGTTAAATTTACAAAAAAAGAGCAAAAAACACGATTTTTGGAATTTTTTTGTTTAAACTTCCGCCATTTTGTTATTTTGCAAAATAAAAAAAAATCCGCTTTGTCACACCAGAGCTATGGTCATACTAATAAAGAAAATTTCTTATTTATTCGTCTCAGATGATGCTGACTGGAGATATCGTGCGCGCAGTGGACATGCCTTTTTTTAGACACTTTGTTTATTATTAAATAATATCTAAACTAAATAATAATTTCATGTGGAAATATTATTTTTGTAAACATTGAGACAGCATAAATAAATGCCGAAAATTTTATTCAATTATATAAAGTAGTTGTTGAGAAAAAAATTCTGGAAAATCACCCTTTTTTTGCTGTGATAGTAGAATGACCCCTTAACTAACACCCTTAATTTCATTCAAATACCTGGTATGATTATTAATTTAAATTGAAATATTGGGCGACATTCTCAATGTTTAAGTTTCAGATCTCGCATAAATATCAAAAATAACGTAGCAGAATTTGAAAAACACAAAATTGGAATCCAGATTGTGTTTAGGAAATTTAACTACTTCTTTCATAACACATTTGGTTGAAAGCTTATAAACAAATATAAGACTCAAGATGTAGAAAATCTTAAGGAAGTAGTCCAATATAAATTAAATTAATATGAAAAAAGCAAATTAAAGTTGATTATTTTGGTAAAAATTTGTTGTTTTTCATACTACCTTGTTACTAAATCGGGGGAATCGAAACGTAAACAGTCAGGACCCCCAGCACCATTTCCAATTGGAATGCATAATATTGTGCAATATACTTGACTGAGTACTCGCGCACTGCGGCCCTTCTGATGCGAGAGTTGCAACCGTCTCTCGCCCTGCGCGCTGAGAAACTGCATGAGCCAGCAATTCTAGGAATCACTAAACCGGGGTTACTAAATCAGGGTCCGAGTGTAATTTGTTTTATGTTCGAATACTTCTTATTTTCCCTGAGTTAATATTAAATTAATATTTTGGTGAGCTCGAAGCTTCAGATGGTATATTTTGGCCTTTTTGTTCGTCTTGATGCGAATGAACTTTTGTATGTTCTCAATTCTGCTATGCCTTCTAGATAAGAATTTATATTTGAATTTTAGATAGTCATGCAGTGAGAATATTTTTATCGAGACCTTAAAAATATCATCATAAGATTTCAAAAATTAAAACCAATTGCATTATCATATAAAAAAAAAGAAGGCAGTAAAAAATATATAGAACGGTTGGTAATTCGTGACGACATAGAATGCCATTTGCAAAATATCAAAGTAATTAATTAATATTTCAATCGTGAAGGTAATCTACAAAATATATTTTATTTATGTTATTATAAACCTTCAAATCACGGATGGTTTTCGAGTCGCTGATTACAAATATTGAGTGAAATTTGAAAAAAAAATTTAATTAAAAATTGCGGATTCAATATGACGGACGAACAATGTAAAAATAGGTTGCAAAATGGTGGATGCAATACGATGGCCAACATTTTTTAAAAATTAGTTCCGGTACTAAGAATGGGTCCTCACGGGTTTGTTGGGTCGCTGATTACGAATCTAAAGTAGAAATTCTAAAATTCAAAATCGCGGTCAAAAAACTTAAAAATAAGTCCTGTGGCTTCAAAATGGGTTCACGGGGGTTTTGTGGCTTTCTGATTACGAATATGGGTCACGTTGCTTAAAAACGGGTCGTCCAGGGGTTTTTTCGGCCACTCATTGCGAATCTAGAATGAAAATTCTCAAATCCATTTTTGAATTTTTTGTCCGCAAATATAAAATATAAAAAAAAAATATTTTGAAGCCACGGGACTCATTTTTAAATTTGTGTCTGCCATATTGGATTCACCATTTTTAATTTAAAAAAAAATCCTAAACACCTATTTTTAAAATCCCGGGACTTTTCTTTTCTTTATTTTTTTGTTTTTATTTAACGAAGTATGTTTTTTTTTATAGATGATTACTTACATATTAAGAAAACCAATGTTAATTGTCCCGTCATTACGAAAAATGAACCTTAGGACAATTCTTCTTCCAATCAAGATTTTTTCAAAAAAGTAATTCGTGAACTAACGGTCTCTGGCAAGAAACTGAATACTTAGAGAATCATAATAGTCATTGTTACAATTGACTTATATAGCATTTCTGTCACACGAAATATTTGAAAAAAAGGTTCTAGAAGTAGAGCATGATAATTTAGCATGATTCAAAATGAGAAGCACCTTTTAAGATGGAATATTGACCAAACTCCGATTTTACGTCGAATTCATCTCAAACTTGGTATACAAGGGTTTTTGGGGACGCTAATTTCAAATTTGATGTCAAAAATTACAAATTCATTATGGCGGATCCAATATGGCGGACGAGTATTTAAAAAAATTATTGAATCTCTTTCAAAAGTGGTATCTAGGGGTTTTCGAGGGCGCTGATTTCAAATCTGAAGTCATAATTTCAAAAACCAAAATGGCGGATCCAATATAGCGGACAAGTCTTTCAAAACATTATATACTGGATTGGCCATTTCGTTCTTTGGACATCTGACGTCATATTTGAAATCAGCGTCCTCGAAAACCCATAGATACCACGTTTCATGTGAATCAATAATTTTTTGAAATACTCGTCCACCATATTGGATCCGCAATTTTTTTTTAATTCTGACGTCAGATTCGGAATCAGCGCCCTTAGAAACCATATATAGTTGTCATTAGATTCTATTTTTGCAGATTTTGATGTGTTTTTCGACTTCTGGCGACAGAATCCACGAAAAGTGGACAAACATTTTTTGTTTTGTTTTTTCTTTGATATCTGATTATTAGTCCATCTAGATGGTAGAAGTATAGAAGTCTTTGAAATAGAAATTAAAAAAATCGTTCATGATTGCATGAATATGCATGTCATTAGCCTAAAAAATGTAATATAATTGCAGTTGCCAGGGTCTACCACGGGGAGGTTACAGGCCCTTAGAGACACCAATTTTTAAAATATTTTCTATAAATTTTTTATATAATTAAAATTTTATTTTTATTTTCATTTTTTCATTTAAGTGCCATTAAACTTCTTGCACTTCACCTTTACCATAAAAACATACATACATACATACATAGATTAGCAGTTCGAACTCGAAAGTTCACAGAAAAAACTGGGGGTTCACTAATGTTGCGGCTCGAATAAAAGTTGGTATCCTTTTGAACTTGAGCTCCAATAGATACCTGCAGAGATCCAAAAAGGTTCGTTTAGAGCCCACTTGAAAAGAACAACATAAAGGCGCATTCAAAAACCAACCGCTTGCAAAGTCGGGTTGGTAATTTCGCGATTTACAGAATATGTCGGTAAAGCAAACATAAACGATATTATTATTTATTATGCGTACAATTTTCGGAAAAAGCAAACTGTTTACCCTTCTAGAAATAATTAATTGAAAACAATTCAGAATGATAGAAAGAAATTTGAATTTTTCTAATCGTGTTTCTTAATCGTGTGTGCACGATTGGGAAAGATTCAGTGTTGCAAAGTTGCAATCGTTCCCAATAGGACCAATGGGAATTAGGATTTTGAGGTTATGAAGTGGCAATTTGATGGCAGCACTTTCGACTCGCGGGAATTATTCGAAAACGTTTATTTACTTTTTTTTCGAGGCAACACATTTTAAGCAATATGTTCATGAAAAAAAATTAAATAAATGTTTTGTAACAATTTCCGCGAGCTGAGAGAGCTGTCATCAACAAATTCGCCAATGATGTGAAGTTTTTTCATCCAATTATTCATTTCATTGTCTATAATTTTGTATTGGAAAATGTAATTTATTAAATAAATTACTTAAAATATTTTAGGTAATTATTTTTTTTTTAATGAAAATGTAACTATTATTCCAGTTGAATATTCCATAATTTTAGTTGAAAATTCATCTCTTTTTTTTAACTTTCTTTCTTTTGCCTATGAATTTATTTATTCAATTTTTGGTAGAAAAATTATATTTTTTAGTTGGAAGTTCGTCTTTTGGTAGAAATTCATCTTCTTGGTCCAAAATTCAATTATTCTATTTAAAGATTCATCATTGCAGTAAAAAAATTCATCTGTCTGGTTTAAAATTCAACTATTTTAGTTAAATATTTAGAATTTTATTTGAAAATTCATCACTTCGTTTGTTTGGTTAAACATTAATTTCTTTAACTTGAAATATAATTATTTAAGTTTTGGTTGACAATTTATAATTTTTTGTGTTAAAATTCAACTATTTCAGTTGAATATTCATTGTTTTAATTGAAAACTCCTATGTTTGGTTTAATATTAATTTTTTTTCACTAAAAACGTTACTATTCCATTTTTGGTTGAAAATGATTCTTGTTTTAGTTCAAAATTCAACTATTTGGTTGAAAATTTGTCTCCTTTAATCAAAAATTCGACTATTTTGTTAAAAATTCATGTATTTTTTGTACAAAATAAATATTTTTATTTGAAAATTAATCTTCTGGTTTAAAAATTCATCTTTTTGGACGAAAATTTAAGTGTTCCAGTTAAATATTCATAATTTTAGCTGAAAATTTATTTTTTATTTTGTTTAAAATTTAACTATTCAGTTGAAGATTCATAATTTTATTTGAAAATTCATCACTTTGGTTGAAAAGTTTAACTATTTCATTTTTTTGTGAAAAATTGATATTTTTAGTGGAAAATTCAAGTATTTTTTGAAAATTCATTTGTTTTGTAATGTTTTTTTCTGTTGTGTTAAAGGATGTTCAGAGTGAACGTCATGAATTAAAATTAATGTTTGCGTTTTACGGCAAATATGAATATGTTACTTTTAGTTGACCGCGAAAATTGAAAAACTTGACCGGGAAAAACCGGGAATTTGAAATTGTCCGCCGAATCACCACCCTGAAAATGTATGTGCTTGGGGAAGTAAAACCAGTTGTTGTGCTGATTCCTGCATGTATTTAATACAATTTTGAACTATTGCACCTGTAAATATCACAATTTTTAATGTTTAAATTTAAAAATAGTTCAATCTGTAACAGTTTTTAAATAGCTCAATCTACAAGTCCATTTCTGTCAATTATCGTGTTTTTCGCTGTATATGTTTTTTTTAATGATCAAATGTGTACATTAATTTTTTGTGATAAATCATCAGTTTAGAATCAAAGAAATTAATTTTCAGATCACAAAATAGACTTTTAGAGTAAAAGGTAAATTAATTCTTTGATTTTACTCTTTACAAATGAATTATTGATTTTAAATTCAAAAGAAGGAAGACTTTTCTCCACAAATGTCAATTCTGAATAATTCATAATATTTTTTGTACTTCAAAATTATTAAACAATAATTATAATAATAATATTATAATAATTATGTTGTAAAAAATTGATTTGCATATTTTATCATTTTAAATAAGCGCGCGATCAACATGCAGTGAGGCTGCTGGTGCGACGCATGCGCATTAAGACTTTTAAAAAATTCGTTTCTCTACAGTCAAATTAGTTATCTATTTTTATATTTTATGTTAAAATTATAAAACAAAGGAAATTTTGTTTTTGCAACGACCCTACAGCACTTCTAATAATATATATTTGTACTTTTAAAAAGTGACATGTCGAAAAGTTTTTTGCATATGAATAAGCCTTTATGTTTACAAGCTTGTTACATAACCTGCAAATTACATCTATCAAGTTATTATATCTATTTTCATTACGGTAATATTTTGTACCTTCATTGTCTTCATGAAGTTATGTCCATCAGAGTTTGATTACATGTGTGCTTTCAGGTAAAAATTGTATTATTAATTAAACAAAATGTCGAAGTGGGCAAAGCGAAAAATAGGTTCTTTAGAAATAGGCTCATTTACAATTGGGATCCTTTAGAACCCCAACTGAGGTATCATTTAGAGCTAATTTATCGTTTTGGGTTCCTTTTCAGCAAGTGGGGTTCATTTTTGTTGCAGCTCCTTTGGAACCAAAAATGGGTTCTAATGGAAACCCCAGTTTTTTCTGTGTTCAGTGCCTCACTACCCGATTCGGGTAGTGTTTCTAGGTGGATATTTACTACCAATGTGGGCCCACCACACCCACGACGGGCCAACAGCACGCAGGTATTCCTGAACGGTTACCCATCCAAGTACTAACCGCGCCCAACAATGCTTAACTTCAGTTATCTTACGAGAACTGGTGTTTTCAGCGTGGTATCGCCGTTTTACCATAAAAACAGCTTCCTAAAATATATAAGCTTCCAAACTTTTATATTCTTTAAAATAATTTATGTTTTAAGAACTGTGGGATTGAATAAAGTATGGCAATATATTCATTATAGTGATGGAAGGCACTGCACTGACATTTTCACTAAAATCTTCATCTTTCAGAGCATACAGATCACAATTTTCGATTTTTTCAATTTTTTTTTAAACAAGAATGTACTCACGCCGTCTCATAATCCGAAAATAAATTTGTGATCCACAATTAATATCAATCTAATTTTAGTTACCAGTTTGAAAACACAAGTGATTCGAGAATTTGTTTTTTTTGTGGCTTAAAAAATGCACTTTGAAAAATTTTTAGACCCCGTCAGGGGTTTCGCGGTGGCAGGGCATTGGGTAAATCTCTGGTTTTTCGAACAAAAAATATGGTAACTGCTAAAAAGTGAGAGTGAAGTAGTGTAGCAACGGCTTGAAGTGTGAACGAAGCCGACTGACAGCTGATGGCGCTGATAGCTCAATCGTACTGAATCGTAATACGAAAATGCACTGTCGGTAAAAGTCGCATCTGTCTTGACGGGAATTTTAAATTTGAATAAGAAATGCAATTCGTGATTTTCTTTTTTTGTTTGTTTATTGCACAGCCCGAATGAATAACAAAAACTCTTTTTTCGCAAAATTGTCGCTAACGTATAGTTTACTATAGTGGGTCATACTATTAGAAGCGTATTCAATTCCAGAGCGCATTGAAGAAGCTAGGTAAAAAAATGATTAAAATCATAATGAAGTAGATTTTACTGTTTTAATGTTAAATTACTTGTGATTCTTATCTTCTTTACCTTCTTCTTGGAAATGAGGATTTCTTTTCTAGCAAAGCAGATCATTATATAAATACGCGTGAGCAATATGCATACACGAAGTTTGGTTTTGAAGTTCGATAAAAATGGGATCGAATTTTGATACTGTACTATTTCCAAAATGCGGATGTTCGAGGTCGAGTGTGAAAATTAACATAGTCATCATTGAAAATTAATATTGAACTTTGAAAAACTGAAATGTGGCGTGTTTCACATTTCCTAATAACATATTTCAAATAAAGTTTTGAATATAGTATTACACAGAAAAACAGTGGTTATAAATTTGTTGCATCTCAAATGTGAATGGTCTCAAAATGAGATTTTTTATTCTCATATTTGCACCCCTGAACGTATGTGCACATTTACGAAAAATTCATCATTTTGGGATGAATTTGGGCTTCTTTCGAGAATCGTGGAGTGTTGGGCCGAACTTCCATTCACCTGATCACCTGCCAAAACAACTTTTTTACTCTGCGCTATTTGGTCTAAACAAATAGTAATAAGCAAATTAATTACGATAATATTTACCTAATTTTGAATTTCAATTCAGTTAATAGCTCGTATTACTGACTCAAAGTAAAATTAGCAGTTCGTATTACAATATGCAAATATGAAGTTAGACATGACCGTGTCATGACATTCAAACTAAAGCCGGGATGTAACGACCAAGTCATGACCGCCTACATTTACATTGAAGCTTGAGCGCAAAAGTTCAGTGAAAAAATTTCCTTAAATTCGTGGTAATTTCCGGTAACTTTGCAGATAATTTATAGTAGCTCACCACAAATTATCAACATTTTCTAACAATTGAAAAAAAAAAATTAATTGAACTTTCGGGCTCGTTTGGCTTTTCGAGCCACGTTGGGCTTGTGTGTTATCGGGCCTAGTTGCGAACCAGATGTCATTTTGTACACCACTTGTAACAAATATTAATTATAAGTTATAGCATACTGATCAACAATATTTAAAAACATACTGTTTGATTTGATAATTGTTGCGTAGAATGACATTTTCAGTGTAAAATTTTCAATAAGGGGCCTCCATAAACTGCGTTCGAAAATTTTCATTTTCAACCAAATATTTGAATTTTGAACAAAAAATTAATTGGTTATAAATCAGTGTCATTTAACAACCAAATAGTTGGACTTTCTAGCAGCAGAGACAAATCTTTAACCATATTGTCTGTCATCTTAAAAAGACGCATTTTCAACCATATGGTTGAATTTTCAAAAGAAATACGCGGTTGAAAATGTTTTTAAAATAAGATACTTTGAATATACGAATGAATTTCACTTGACTGAAGTAAGTGAACATTCTGATTATATGCAAAACTTCGAATTTAAAAAATCATTTATTTCCGTATGAGAAATTTTAATAGGATTAAGTTAACATGGTTTGATTTAAAAGTACGACCTATTTGTCGGAGGGGAATAATTCTTTGAATCAAAGAAATATTAATTTTCAAGCAAAGGGTTTAAGGGCTGAAAAAACTATTTGCCCACATCAAATTCTTAAATATAGCGAAAAAATATTCCAATAATTCATATCAATATTTTTTGGCCAAAACCAAGCCCGAGGTCAATAAAGTGGTTCGCACTCCAATTGTAATACTTATTTTTTTACAGGAACAGATGTATTATTTCAGCCTGAATTATAATTAACATTGTTATTTCGAAAAATATTTAATTTTTAAAATTCGCATAATTTGAAATATTGATGAAACTAAAACAGAAAAATTTCATAAAAAATCCACCTCCAGCAGAAATTGAACTTGGGTCCGTTGAGTGTGAAGTCCTGAGCTGTATTTAACCCTAGACCATAAATGCCAAAGAAATATTTCTTCAAATAAGCAAGTGGCCATTCGTTCAAAAGGTCAGAAAAAGTGCCCTGATTATAAATCCTGGTCAGCTTTTCTTTAAACAATTTTTTCAACTATTTTATTCATTATTAAGAAACAAATTTCATAAAATCATTCTTGGCATCTCTCAGAAAAAATAAAACTTTTTTGTTTGTTGCAGGTTTTTCGTAGGATGAACCTCTTGCAATTAACAGCGGTACAAACAAATTATTTTTAAAAAAAATTGACATATTTGCACAGTTATCAGTTAAATCGGCTTGACTCTGCATTTTTTAATAAAAAAATCATCAAGGTTAACCCATCGGTTATGAATTGCGTTTTTATTCAGGTTTGAAAAAAAAATCAAATTGACGCAAAAATCAAATTTTATAAAAAATTTCACGAAAGGTTCTGATGTGAAAAATGTAATATCTTGTTTTTGGGCACATACTATTCGGAAAAGAATCACCAACTGAATCGCTTTCATAGTCAAGCAGAACTTTGGCTGGAATTTAGAAAAATCTGTGGAATCACCAATATTTGATTATGTATTACTTAAATAGACGTCTTAGGTAGATATCATGTCGTCATGCAGAAAATTGTTAAGATAAAATAAATTTTTTCATATTTCATGTCAAAATTGTGTTTGTTCATAAATATTTTTTAATATCTTCATAATAAGGTAACAGAAAGAAAAAGAACCTTGTTGTAATCGCCTGAGCGAAATTCGACCAGACTTTTAATGATTTAAATATTTCGAAAATACCGCTGATCATTGCGACAACACATTTTTTGATAACTTGAAAATTGTGGCTTATAGGGAGCGGAGATTTATGAAAAATATATTGTTTATAAGGCTGTCAATAAATAGTGACTCGCCGCACGAGAAAATTTCGCGAGAATAACAAGTTTTATTTTTCGCCAGAAATTAATAAAAAAAATGTCACAAAAATCTATTTTCTTAATCATGCCTGAGGAGAATAAGTATCAACTTGAGTCTTAAAGAAGTATACCTTAGTTTTTAAGCTTTTGTGCTCTCTGAATCAAAATTGATAAAATTTAACTAATTACTAGTGCAATTTTTCAGATTCGATTAGCGAAAAGTGAGTCACTGAAGATTGGTAGAAAATTACTAATTTGAGTAGTCGAGATATTTCCTAATTCAATAGTGGAAATATAATTGCTGCGTAAAAAAAAAAGTTTAGAACTATATATATAATAATTTTTAAAAAGTTATAAATATGGAAAACGTGAAAAATACAAAAGTTTGATAAAACGACGCGAAGGTATTCCATTCTTATTTCTATTGAAACAATAAGAAGGTCATATTGTGACATTGTAAACGTGACCTAGTCTGTTAGCATTTTCAAAATAGTACCTTCTGATTATTTGAACAACGTTAAAAAAAATAAGAATTCTGTACAATCTTCAAAATATAATGGATCAATATAGATTATTATATTAATTAATTATGCATATTTCGGGATCCTCATGCGCTACTTTTTAACAGAGTTCTGTTTTCGATATTCAAAATTATTTGTCGGTTGTACGTTCTTCTTCTTTTTCATAAAAATTGGCTATTATTTAGCAAGCTTTGTAAAAATTATTTGCCTTGAATAAGCATCAGCTTGAATAAGTATGAACTTGAGCCACCAAAGATTATTAGAAATTGCTTGATGCAAATAAATACATTTACTAAGAACTGTATATAATAATTTAAAAAATGTTAAAAAAATGGAAAACGTGAAAAATAGAAAAGGAAAATAAAATACCGCGATGGTGATACATTGTCAACTCTCTTGAATTAATAAGAAGGTCACACTGTGAAATTATAAATTCGATGTAGCCTGCCCCAATTTTAAAACATCGCCTTCTTATTGTTTGAACAAAACCATACACATTCAGGGTCTTCATCCGCTACTTTTCAACGCAGTCCTGTTTTCGATTTAAAAAGTTGTTTTCAGTATTATATTTGACTTGTTATCTATAGAAAACTGCAATCATTGAGCAAACTTTGTAAAAATGTTTTGTCTTGAATAAGCAACAGCTTGATTAAGTATAAACTTGAGTGCCTAAAGGAGGCTAATTTAATTGTATATCCTGTTTGCTTCTGCAAAAGATATTTTGAGGCCTCTCCAAGTCGATATTGGTAAAATTTAAATATTTGCTACTGAAATTTTACAGATTCGATTAACAAAAGTGAGAAAACAGAGATTAGTAGAAAATTAATAATTGGATTAGTTGAGATATTTTCTAATCCAGTAGACGAAAGCAATTAATAGCTTCATACCAATAAATAAATTTACTTAGGACTGTACATAATAGTTAAGAAAAGGTTATAAAAATGGAAAACGTGGAAAACAGAAAAGTTAATTAAAAGAAAGCAATGGTGTTACATTCTTACCTTTATTGAAATAAGAAGGAGGTCACACTGTGAAGTTAAAAATGGAATCTGGCCTGTTCCAGTTTAAGAACATCGCCTTCTGACTGTGTGAACAAAGTTTTTAAGAAAAATAAGAATTTTTTACGACCTTAAAATCACGATGGATCAATGGCCTCCAAGTTAATTATACACATTCACGGTTTTCATGTACTGCTTTTCATCAAAGTTCTGTTTTTGATTTTCACAATTTTTTGTGTGGAATGTTTTCCTATTTTTCCATAAAAAGTGCAATTATTTAACAAACTTTGTAACAAGGGTCTCATTTGCATAAAAATCAACTTAATTGTCTAAAGAACTTTATTTTTGTTTTATAGCTTTTTTCTTGTGCAAAAAATACTTCCTTGCCTCTCTGAATCAAAATTGTTAAAGCTTAACTAATTGCTAGTCAATTTTTAAAAATTTGACTAGCGAAAAGTGGGCCACGAAAGATTAGTAAAAAATTACTAATTCGATTAATTAAGATAATTCCTAATTCAATAGTGAAAAACAACTAATTGCTTCGTTAAAATATATAAAATTATTTAGGACTGCACATAGTAATTACAAAAAGGTTATAAAAATGGGAAAAGTATAAAATAGAAAAATAAAATAAGGCGATGGTGTAGCATTTTTAAATCTCTTCAAACAATAAGAATTCCCTATTCTGAAATTGTGAATGTAACCTAGCCTGTTTCCATTTACAAAATAATGCCTTCTGATTGTTTGTACAAAGTTTAAAAAAAACAGAATTTTTGTAAATTAGAATGGTTTAATGGACCATACATTAATTATGCATATTCAGGGTCTACATGCACTACTTTTTAACAGAACTTTGTTTTCGATTTTCAAAATTGTTTACGGTTGTACATTTTTGTAGTTTCCCATAGAAAAATGCAATTATTTAAAGGAGCGTGGATTTGTAAAAAATATATTGCTCAAAAGGCTTTGAATAAATAATGGCTTGTTGTAACAGAAAATATAACGAGGGTGAAAAGTTGTACCTTATGCTAAAGATTATTCAAAAAATGGGAAACAAATTTAATGTGCTCATTGAGGGTTTCAATTTATATCAATTGTCATAAAAATGAATCAAGCGAGTTTATGAACAATAAACAATCATATTAATGGTAGTTATAGGTTTTTCAACAGTTTTAGGGAAAATTGTGACACTGGTTGGCATAGATGATTTCTTATTGACAAATGAAAAGTTTACTGTTTAACCTTTTGAACAAAAGGTATCTCAGGAATTTATTAATATAATATCGTATTCATTTCAGTCGGCTGAATACGCATTTTCTTAGGGAAATATTTCTTTGATTGAAAGAAATATTTGTTTGGAATGGTCTCCTTCGTATTCAACATTGAAAGAAAAATTTCTTCCAACCAAATGAATAAATATTCAATTTAACAAAATAATTATTTCGTTGAAATAAATGTTTATTCGTTACGAATAATTTAATTTTTCTAATCCAATAAAAACATTTCATTTCACTAAAAAAATAAAAATGTATGTAAAAACAATATTTTATTCATCTGAAGAAATGCTTCATAAATATAAGTGCATCGACTCTTTGTAAAAAATAAATATATTTTCAACTGAATTAATATTCTTTTAAGTTAAATAATTATTTCTTGGATTTAAACAAACCTAAAGACTTGATTTAAATATAGACAAATTAATTCATTCAAATTGCGTTCTAATCAATTTAAAGAATCGAACTCATTGAACAAAATAAATATTTCTTTGAAGGACTAATCAGATTTCAACGAATCTAGACCTCTTGCGTCAAGTAAATCATTCCTTTGAATGTATGAAATATTTATTTTAATCAAGACGAATTGATTTTCCGGAAGAAATTTAAATTTTCATCAAAAACGTTCACTTTACCATAGAAGATGAATTTTCAATCCAAAAAGACAAATTTTCAACAAAAGACATGAATTTTCTACAAAGTAGTTGAATTTTCAACTTCCCAAGGAAAAATTGTCATCAAAAAATGAAATAGTTAAATTTTCAGAAAAATATCACAAACAGAATGATTTTTTAATCAAGAAGTTTAAGTTTTCATCAAATAGTTGGGATTTTCACCAAAAACGATAAGTTTTTATTTGAATAGTTAACTCTTCAAACAAAAAGATGAATTCTTTCGCAAAATAAAATAATTTATACAAAAAATGTCAAATTTTCAACAAAATAAATGCATTTTCTACAAAGCATTTGAGTCATAAACCCGAAAATTCGAATTTGGAACAAAAAAATTACTTTACAACGAAATAGTTGAATTCTCAACTAAAATTATAAATCGTCAACCAATAAGAAAGGAGTTCAATCTTCAACCAAGTAGATGAATTTCGTTCAAAAAAAAAGAAATTAATTCTCAAAGAAAAATTTAATATTTGATATTTCAACCAAGAATGATTTTAATTTAAATAGAAAACAATTAAATTCAACACAAAATACTAATTTTTAACAAAATAGTGGAATCCTCAACCAAAACAAAACAATTTTCGACCAAAGAATTGCATTTC
This sequence comes from Andricus curvator, assembly GCA_932195095.1. Classification (NCBI taxonomy): domain Eukaryota; kingdom Metazoa; phylum Arthropoda; class Insecta; order Hymenoptera; family Cynipidae; genus Andricus; species Andricus curvator. Next base: position 19,129 of record CAKNYM010050761.1, read on the forward strand.
TGACCAAAACGGATGAATTTTCAACCGAGATGATGAATTTTCTGCGCAGAAAGGCAAATTTTTAATAAAATACGTGAATTTTCTACCAAATAGTTTATTTTCCAACTAAACACGATCAATTTTCAATTAAAAATATCAATTTTCAACTTAAATAAAAATAGTTATATTTGCAGATAAAAAAGTCAATTCTCAAACAAACAAACAATCTAATCTTAAACAAAAATTTAAATTTCCAACCAAAGATGATGAATTTGCAACAAAAAAATGAATTTTTAAAAAAATTAGTTCAACTTTCTACGAAGCAGTTGAATTTTCAGCCAGTTTTTCAGTCTTCTGATTGATTGCACAAAGTTAAGAAAAATAAGAATTTTATAAAATCACAATGAAATTTTTCATATTTTAAAATTTTCGTCAATTTTCAAGATGAACTTTCAACTAAAATGATGAATCTTCAAGAACAATCAAGTGAATTTTCAACAAAGGCATTCAATCAAGTAGATAAATTTTAAACTAGAAAGATTAATTTTTAAACAAGAAGATTACATTTCTACCAAAAAAGAATAATTATTAACAAAATACATAAACTTGTAACCAAATAGTTGCAATTTAAACTAGAAAAGATCATTTTTCAAATTTGAATATCAATTTTAAAATAAAAAATAGATTAGTTACATTTTGAGTTTAAGAAATTAATTCTCAACAAAAAAAACGTATTTTCAACCAAATATTTAATTTTTCAACCAAAGATATGAATTTTTGACTAAACTGACGAATTTGCAACAAAAAAATGGATTTGTAACTAAATATGTATATCTACTTTCAACCAAAAAAGATTAATTCTTGACGAAAAATAAGCAAACAAGATGACAGCTCTACCGAAATAGTTAAATTTTCTACTAAAAATGACGAATTTTCCAAAAAAAGTCTCTAAGTTTCATCTGAAAATTGTATAATAAAATTTTGAGTAAAAAAATCAGTTGAGAAGAAAAAGTAACGATTTTTCAACAAAATAGTTCAACTTTCAATAAAAGAATTAATTTCTGATGTTATATTTTGCCGATTACTGGTCAAATGTTTTTCTGGAGAAACGAGAAAAAGCTGCCTTGGCCCGCATTTGAATCGGGAAGCTCTGAATATAAAAAAAATGAATAACTCTGATATTATTTTAAAATATGAAAATTCAGGTCTTTTTAAATATAATTTACGGCACGGTACACGCTATACACCAGTAGCGGATCGCATATATATTTTATAAATATTATAATAAGGCGCGCCATCTATGTGCAACGGGCGAGCACTTTTTCCAGATAAATTATATTTTATAATATATATAGGAGGACCCATTTCATCTTTAATCCCAATTATCTTGTTTGAAAAGCAAAATAGAAAAAAAGTTCCATAAATAAGTTATTTGGTTCGGAGGGGGCCTTAAGTCGGTGACACAGACCTTCAACTGTATTTTTTAGGTGATTTGAAGGTCAAATTCTATTTTCCGAATAGGATCCCCTCTTTTTGACCCCGGACTCGGAAAGAGCGGAGAATTTTACGTTCAAAAATGGCATTTTAATGACCTTGCGGCTGAATATCAAGGTCATGTAAAGGTCAACTTAAAACTTTAAGTCGAGCTTGAGTCCAAGGTGAAGCTCATTTGAAGGTCAACTTATAATTTTGGATGTAGTAAGGCTTGTTAAGAAGTATTATGAAAAATTTGTAGAAAATGATGCTACGAATCAAGTCAATCTCGCCTCTTATCGTTTGAGGTGCTTATCATGATAAGCACCTTCACCAAGAGCGTCATAATCAACTTCAAGATCATTGTCGAATATACCTGCTTTTTCCGAGGCCTGAGTCAAAGATAGTGTTTCCTATTCAGTGAACAGTAGCTGACCTTCAAATCACCTAGAAAATAGAGGTCAAGGTCGGTGTCACCAAATTATGGCCTCCTCCGACCCATTAGTAAGAGATATTAATGTAGTCTAAGTCTTTAGATTAATTAACTAAATTTAGTAAAAAGTAATTTTATTCAACCAGCAATGAAATCTCTTTAATAAGTAATGACTGTTTTAAATTCAGGAAGCCGAAGAAAGCTTTCTTTACATTTCGTTACTGCGTCAGTGAAATAAAATATTTCCATTCCAATCAAAGTAATTTAGTGCCAGATATTCATGTAGACTAAATTTTAAAGTTAAAGAACTAGATTCCGTAAAAAGTAGTTTTGTTCAACCAGTAACGAAATGAACGGAAGTTTTCCTCGAATCCTTGATTCTTATATGCCAACGGGTAACAAAGATCACATATCACATCAATTTCACAGAAAATGAAAACCTGAAATTATCCAAACTTATAAAGCCTATTGAGCTATCTCCGTAACTTTCCTGGGGTTTCATAAGCTTAGATGATTTCTGTTTTTTATTTTTGCAACAAATTTTTCTTGAAAACTATGGAAGACATATGTCCCAGATGGGCTCAAAGGGTTATTTAGCCCTTTAAGTTTTCGTAACATTTCGTAAAAAGTAATATTCTTTAAGCAATAACGGAATGGAACAAAAATTTTTTTCAAATTCCCGCTTTTGTTATGTCAACGAGCAACTTAATACCTAACCACCGCCGTGTTCGTCATCATCCTCATCACCGCCCACACCTTCTTGGTCTTCGGAGTCGTCTCCGTTAAGACTATCGTTGTCGACATCGTAGCCAACATTTTCTTCCAACGCCTGTAATCTGGATCCAATTTCCTCCCTAGCGATATTTTCCTCTACCTCATTCATTTTTTTAAGGGGACCTTGGTTCAGGTTTTTAATCAAACAACGGTACCTCCGTTTTAAGGTTTTTAGGATCACTTTCATCTCTAGCTTGAATTCGTTCTGGTCGCCGAGTCAAGTGAACTACATAATTAGCTTGTCCGTAGTTCTTCTTCTTCATCTTTATTCATAATGTGTCCCCTAAGGTTTTACATGACTTCCATTTCTTACAACACTTCCTGCTACATGTTTTATAAAATCTTATCCTTACTATTTACAGTTATTTACACCTATTTACAGAAAATCTTATATCTATATCCTTATTTCTATTTTTTGACGATAGCGCAATTTGGGACGTATTAGCGAACGAGTGAGCGAGTGAGCGAGCGATCAAAAGTAAGAGTGCAAGCGAGAGAGAGAGAGAGAGCGCGATAACGTAAACGCATCTTAATTTACTTATGCTATTACATAACTATTACTTACTAAGTTTTACCCTTCTAATTTAAGCGACTTCCGTTTCCTTTTTCTTTCACTTCTCTTGTAACTCCATTTTGCCATTTTTTTGCATCCAGTCTTTCATTCTTTCTCATTTGCTCCCCTAGCACCCTCTAACTCCTTCATCCACTCTTCCCCCAAACCATCCTGCCCTCGAATCTTTACCACCTCTATTTTTGAGGTATGTATACTGAAAAAGAAAAAACCAGTAGAGAATAGAGTAATGTATCAATAAAATGTAATTAATATATTCTCGGAAGATTAGAAGATTTTGTGTAACTAACAGAAAATGTGTAAATGAACACATAATGATATTCTGCCAGTAATATATAAAAACAAGATTTTAGTCTCATGAAGTATGTTACAATTTACGAAAAAAGTTACCAAAATCTTTCGTAATTTCTTATTTTCTCGTCGTCCAAGTTTTCAAATTCTTCCACAGTTTTTAAAGGGAATTAATTAAGCGGCTCAAATAGGGTAGCAGATGAACTAAGATCGCCAGAATATCTTTCCGACTGTTGCTGCAGTAAAACTCTCATTTCTTTTCATTCCTCTTTTACCTCCAAATTTTGTTTTCGAGTTTTCAGGACATAAAAAATGAGTTTAAACCTAGGCAAATGTACCATGATACAAAAAAAGCAATATTAAAAATTAGACTGCTAATCTATAACACATAAACTCAATTTTGTGTGAGTATATAATTGTTTTAAAATTACTTACAGTAGAAGGTGAATTACTTTGTTAGACTCATAATTCGCTACACTGTCACTTTCATTCGTGAGGAGTGGATTTTTGAAAGAAGTCAGATTAAAACGGGTTGCGGTTCCTTTCGCAAAGGAAGACTCAAAAAACGAGAGCGAAGATTCAGTTGCGTCAATTGAGTTCAGTACGCTAGAATTCGGTACTGCATCTCCCATACAAGTAAATGTGTGAAATACTATATATAAATATTGCTGCTTGTACAGAAACCATTTTGTCAATAATCGTAATTCTCATAATAATTACTTACGAATTGTTTGGAGTAACAGAACTTGAGGAATAGTCTCTTTTGTTTGTAGATATGTTACCACATAATAGTGTAAGACCGATCTTAATCGAGGGTGCTCGTATTTTATTCTCACTCATTGATCGACTTGATGTTGAATCCTTATCAGTAAAAGGTCCAGGGATCTTATTCTTGCTAGTTCTGTTGATGTAAACCTTCTTAATTCGATTTAATGTTAAATCATTATCAACTGAAAGTACTGGGATGTGATTTTCGCTCGTTTTGTTAGTACAGTCGGAAGTGCACCTTCTTCTTTAAAAGCAAATTGAAAACTTACGGAGCCTACATTCTCAGTTGGTTTTCCATTGAGTGCGTTTCGTTGCCTTTTTGTAGCAGTTTTGTTTCGTAGCTGCCATTTACAGTTAACGAGGAGTGCAACTTATTAAACTCTGAGTTTAGCTGGAAAAGTCGCTGTTATCAGAGAAGTTGAAAAGGGCGTGAAGAAGAAGTCGAAGATCGCTGAAGAGTTCCAGATTCCCCGGAATACCCTTTATACTTTCCTCAAGAATAAGGAGAAGATTTTCAACGACTTTTCTCAATCGAATCAAACTAGAAAAAGATGCAGAGGACCATAGAATGAAGACGTCGAGTGATGTGTCCAGAAGTGGTTTAAACAAGCTCGTGATAAGAAGATTCCTGTGATTGGGCCGATGCTACAAGCTAAAGCTCAACTATTTGCTAGCAGCTTGAATTGTCAAACCTTCAAAGCTAGTAATGGTTGGCTGCATAACTTCAAGAATCGCAATGGCATCGTGATGAAGACTGTGTGCGCTGAGAAAGCAGCTGTTGATATGCCGAAAGCAGAAGAGTGGATGAAAACGACGCTGCTGGATAAAATTAAAGGAATGGAGCCCAGGAACATTTTCAACGCTGATGAGACAGCTCTTTTCTACGAGTGCACGCCGAACAAGACGTTAGTCTTCAAGGGAGAAGATTGTAGCAGTGGAAAATTAAGTAAAGTGCGTGTAACTGTTCTTCTCGGAGCCAATATGGACGGCAGTGAAAAACCTCCTTTGCTCGTTATTGGAAAGTTTACCAATCCGCGTTATTTTAAAAACGTAAAAACAAAGCCATGTGAATACCAAGCTAACAAAAAAGCTTGGATGACCCGCGATATATTTTAAAATTGGCTTCTCAAATTAGATAAAAAGTTTGGCAAAGAAAAGAGAAAAGTGTTAATTTTTACACACAATGGCAGTGCTCACAGTTCAGTTCCAGAATTAAAAAGTATAGAATTAGTGTTTTTTCCACCTAATATGACGTCAGTGCTTCAGCCTATGGACCAAAGAATCATCAACTCTTTCAAGATTCACTACAGATAAATTTCAGTTCGCGACGTTATGGATGAAGAAGGGACATTAAACAACAATCACGTGAATATCAACATTTTGCAACCTTTGAGAATGTGTGCAGATGCATGGTGACAAGTTAGTGTTACGACAATTAGAAATGGATTTAGAAAAGCAGGATTCATTCATGGCGAAGAAAACTTGATGTACCAAGATTTCGCGAACGTCGACCAAAATGTAGCTATTTGCGGCGAACTGAAGGACCTTGAAATTTTGAGCGAGGTCCAAGGAAACAAGGCTCCGGAATTATCCAGTGACGAAGAAGAAGATCATGATGATCATCTTCATGCTCTGCGGCTCCAACACCGAACGAAGCTCTGGAATTCCACGAAAAACTGAGGGAGTTTGCTGAGTCGCGACAAGACGTGGATGTGGATATTTTTATAGCAATCAGCAAACTTAACAGTTTTGCTTCGGAAGAAAAAGTCGTCAGCATGAAGCAATCCAGCATAGCTGATTTCTTTAAAAAAAAAATCTTCATTTATTTTTTGATGTGAGATAAACAATCGGTCCTTTTCAGGACGACGAATTATTCAAACGTAGAACAAATTTTTGTTTAAAACATGATTCATTTATGAATATATGTATGTATATGTACATATGCACAAACTCGATAATTCAAACACCTCGATAATTCGAACTTTTGACATGGTCCCTTGCTGTTCGAATTATCGAGTTTCGACTGATGGCCTTTCTTGTACTGCTGTATTTCGTTTAACTCAGTCCAAACGCGTGCTATTTCTTCTTGTATGATTATCACGGTTTTTGATCTTTTATTGCGTGTGCTCCATGAACATACGAGTAGGAGGGGACTAGCCACATGATTCCTAACATGGACGTGGCGTTTGCTGGTAAATGAGCGAGAGAAGTTGACCATGTTGATATGCAAAAGCTTGGGGATTAAGTGAGAGAAGAAGAATAGTCTGCTCTTTCTCTCGCAATACCGATCTAGCACACCAAGGTTGCAGATCGCCCCGTTTGTTGCTTTAACCCCGCTGCAACGCCTACTATTGGCGCAAAAGTTATAGGCATCTGCCTTTGAAACTTAACAACTCAGCAAAAAAAAGTTAGAGTAATAACTAAATAGTAATTTGAAAGATGAAAGTGTTCCACGTAAATGAGCTTGAAGACGTGGATGTAAAAGAATTGTTGTGCTCCGCAGACTGAAAAATGTAAAAAAAAAGTAAGGAATTTTGGGCACATTCAAGAAGAGTCAAGTTTAGAGCATTATTTCTTATACAAGAGGCAATGGGAAAATTTTTAAACTATACTATCTTCAGTTCTAATGAAGATATTAAAGCGATTCAAACTCTAAACTGTAACCGATAGGTTCTGTCATTATTTACAATCTCCCGGAAGGATATGATTGTTATATTTTTGGTGGAAATAGCGATATTTTTAGACACTCACGCCTCTTCTGACCAGCAGCAAAAAATGCACCCCCGCTGGTTTCTAAAACTCACTTTCCAACAAAAAAAAATGTCTAAAAATATCACAATTTCCAACGAAACTAAGACAATCACATCCTTCCGGGAGATTGTAAATAATTACAGAGCCTATCTGTTACAGTTTGGAGTTTGAATCGCTTTAATATCTTCATTAGAACTGAAGATAGTATAGTTGTATATTTTTGTAATTTTAAGCAACAATTTTTATGATTTCTGAAATTTGTCAACGTCAATTTGTTCACAAATGTCTTCCTCATATTCATGAATTTTTTAAAAATTTTCCAATTGCCTCTTGTATAAGAAATAATGCTCTAAACTTGATTCTTCTTAAATGTGTCCCAAATTCCTTACTTTTTTTACATTTTTCAGTCTGCAAAGTACAACAAATGTTTTAAATTAATGTTTTCAAGCTCATTAACGTGGAACACTTTTAGCTTTCCAATGACTATTTACTTATTACTCGAGCATTTTTTTTTGGCTGAGTTGTTAAGCTTCAAAGGCTATAATTTTTGCGCTAATAGTAGTCTCCTCCTATTCCTAGGTTCATGTTGAAGCCTCGTCCTCTGTCGTCCATCGGGTTTTGGGGATTTTGCTTATGCGGCCAATACTCGTCAATTTCATTTTAGATTTTCCCCTTATTACTTGCTTAGCTACTCTGACATTTTTCAGGTTCATGATGTCACTGAAAGAGAGTGAGATTTTTAAAAATAAAGTTCTCTTTACCATGCAATCCACTGAAATTAATATGTGACCGTCCGCGAAGAAAGGGACCATAATTTTAAAAATATATTTTAAGTGATCCGCTACGAACGTACAAAAAATATAGTTTGTGAAACCATACACTACGGTCCATTCCTATTATACCACCTACTTTTTCAGTAGTTGCTTGAAAAATATCAATAACTGTGAAAGTAATGAACGTTTATGTAAGTTCTTATGCTTATTTCGAAGGTAAATTTCCTATTGTATTTCACAAAATTAGGTGTATATTTTTTAAAGTTTTTCCCTAGATGCTGCCAATGACAGAACAGTGCAGTCCTTGGTTGCAACTAGGGGAAATTTATGATCAATATATACATATTTCCATGTAATGCTATAGAAATTTACTGGTTAAATGAGCACAATAACTTTAAAAAACATTAATTGTGTATCGATATGATGACAAATTCTATGCATGAATCGGGTCGAGGCAAAGATTTCACTCGTGTGATTCACACTCGTGAAATCGTTGCCTTTCGACCCTCGTCACGCAATAAACTATTGTGTGCCTAATCGAACGTGTACGGTCAGTTTTGCATTATGTTTCTGCATTGTACACGGGGAAAAATATTTTTTGAAATCGGAGGTAAAAGAACTAAGCCACATAGTAAAATCATAAGCAAATTGTGATAAAAAGTGATATTCTAAAGGAATTAGTACTATTTCTGCAAGTTTTGAGAAAGGATTACTGGATGATATTCGGGGATACATGTCTATAAATTGACATAATTCTGGATTTGTCCTCAGTTTGAGTTCAGCATTAGCGTTTTCGAGTCGGTTCAGTGAAGTAAATTGTAATAACCCTGGCGAAAGTATCGGATAGGAATTCCTTCCGAACCAATCCGAATTTTTCCGTAATCTGTATCCGAATCAATCCGAGTCAATTCGAACTAATCCGAAAAAAAGTTCTACATTTTGTTTGACCCAAATCGTTTAAAAATTAATCCGACTCAATCCGGTTCAATCCGAACTCCAAAATGAACCAATCCGAACCAAAGTTTTAATCCAAATGATTCCGAATTAATCCGAACTCGGATTGATATACACTGAATTTTCAATCCGAATGAATCCTAGTTCGGATTGAATTGGATTCATTCGGATTGAAAATTGTTTCAGGTCAATCCGAGTTCGGATTCATTCGGACTGAAAATTTGGTTCGGATTTTTTCGGATTGAACCGGATTAAGTCGGATTAATTTTTGACCGATTTGGATCGAACGAAATGTAGAAATTTTTTGGATTGGTTCGAATTAACTCGGATTGGTTCTGATACAAATTACGGAATGATTCGAATGACTTCGGATTGGTTCGGAAGAAATTCCTATCCGATACTTTCGCCAGAAAAGCTCTAGAAATTTGCAGTGTTCGTCTATGTGAATTTTCGTCTCTAAGTTTTTGTTTACTATATTCGAGATTAGAGGAAATAACAGTATGGCTTTGATCACGTCGTCACAAGACCAACTTTATAATTTCAATAACAATGTAAGTACATTTTGTCGAGAATTTATGATATTATACTATAGGAGCGTTTCGCACGGGAGTAAGGGATCATGTCTCAGATTTTTTTCTAATTCCGGTTATATTTTGTTTTGGTTGAAAATTCTACTATTTGACTTAACATTTAGTTATTTTGTTGAAACTACAACTATTTTGTTCAACACTTATCTTTTTTGGTCGAAAATTCAACAACATGATTGAAAGTTGTGATGCTTTGTTAAAAATTTACATTTTTTGGTGAAGATTCATCTCTTAGGTGGAAAATTTAACTATTTTATTGAAAATTTATTTCTTTTTTATTTGTACATTAATATTCTCAGTTAAAAATTCACCTTTTTTGTTGAAAATGCATCTCGTTGGTTTAAACTTTAACTTTCTTGTGAAATATTCTTATTCTTTTATGCATTCAACTGTTTTTGACCTTAATTAAAATCATTTTGGTTAAAATACCATCAATTACAATTTTCTTTGAGAATTCATCTTTTACGTTTGAAAATTCAACTCCCTAGTTGAAGGTATAATTACTTTGTTAAAGATCTTTTTTTTTGTAAAGATTCATCATATAAGTTGAAATTTCATCTCTAGAGAGGAAAATTCAAACAGTTTTTTCAAAGTTAAAATGTAACTATTCCATTACTGGTTCAAAATTTATATTTTTAATTGAAAATTGATATTTTTAATCTAAAACTTCAACTATATCGTTGATAATTCATATATTTTGTTGGCCGTGGCTACGTGTACCGAAATTTCGGTACAAGTAGCCAGTTTTTTTTCGGTGAAAATAGGGGGAGCTGGAAAAGGGGCTCTTTGTACCAAATTTTGGTATTTATAGCTGGATTTTTTTGGTACGTGTAGACGCTTCCTATTTTGTTGAGGAAAATTCAGTTATTTTGTTGTGAATGCAACTACTTTTTTAAAAACTTATCTTTTTTGGTCGAAAATTCAACAACTTGGTTGAAAGTTGTGATGCTTCGTTCAAAATTTATCTTGTTTGGTGAAGATTCATCTCTTAGGTGGAAAATTGAACTATTTCGTTGAAAACTAATTTCTTTCTTGTTTGAAAATTTAATTCGTACTTTTTATGTAATGAAGAAACAGCCAGTAAGAAAGAGTTGTGATGGCATATTCGAATATTGCACACCAAATCAAATGTATTTAAATGTAGGGGTGCATGCGATCGCGTCTATTCAAACTTAAATTCTTTTATGAAACATCGAAATGTATGGCATAAAGATGTTGAAGAAGTCGATCTTAGTCCCCCTAATTCTTCTTCACAATATAAAGATAGTTTGCTTGCAGACAATAACATTGATTATTATTAAATCGATGATGACGAAGATGAAGACATCTTTAATGATTTAGATGCATTTGAAACAAAAATTTCTGCAAATGTATCATATGCGTGTAGAGGAGTATTAAAGAATCCTTGGGAGACTTACTTGAAATATTTAAAATCAGATGTTTCTAATTTTTGTTCTGCCTTTCACAATTACAGTGGAATTTAAAGAAAAAGAGTCCAAAATATTATGCAACATTGTTTTACTTTTACTAACGGAAAATCAGTGCATTTATTTGAAAGCTATTTGATGAATCGTTTTAAAGAGTTAGATGAAACTGATTTGAGAAAAATTGAATCACTCTTTGAAAAAATGTAAAATTCAGAAACTAATAACCCACTGGGTAGCCATGCAGGCTTGTCAAAATGTGGGGCAGTTTATATTTCTATTTCTTGCTTGCCTCCTGAATTTCAATCTAAACTGAAAAACATATTTTCTTGGTACTTTTCAACACTTTAGATCGCAAAGTTTTTACAAATAAAGTATATTGATCATCCTACTGTTGGACAAATAACCATTTATTTTTCGCTTGTTTCAATATTTGGGGATAACTGTATGAGTTCAAACTATACTTGGATTTTGTGAATGTTTCCGATATAATTACCCATGCTGATTCTGCTCCATTCATAAAAATCACATTAATTTCACTTTAAATAAAAAGGAAGAGCTGAGAATTCCGAATCTTGAGAATTATTACCTGTGATTCTCACAAATATTACCTTCGCCAAACTGAATTCTCAACTCTCACCTCGACGAGCCTTGCTTTGCCCCAGTCACATTACTCTAAGGCCTTCATCTAATTTTCCTGCACAAGGCTTGCCTTTCAGTAGAGTAGATTCCAAAATTTAGAATTTTCTCCTAAGATGATCATAAACTGATCACTTATCAGTATCTCAGAGAGAAAGTTTTATAATTAAATTAAGTAACAGGTACGGCGCACCAATCACAAAAGTGCAATTTTCCGATTGGGCCGCTAGCCCCAAATACCAAACATTCAGGTTTAAACCAAATTAATTATTTTGAATGAATATTTTCATATATTATATAATTGAAGTCTACGAATTGTTAATCGCGTTTTCAGAATATAATTTTGTTATACTAAGAATCTTATTGAAGTCCTGAACGTATTAATTTCTCGATTGGCTCGCGCGCCCCGAACAGGTACAGCGCGCCAATCCCGATCAAGCTATTTCTCTGATTGGTTCGCGCACGCCGCGCCACGGGTACTGCGCACCAATTGAATTAACATTAATAAACAATATTAATGTTAATAATATTGATTATATTATCATATTAATAACTTATATTATATGTAATATATAGATTATATGTATGAGGCTACATATAACCTATACATACATACATAGATTAGCAGTTCGAACTCGAAAGTTCATTGCCTCACTACCCGATTCGGGTAGTGTTTCTAGGTGGATATTTACTACCAATGTGGGCCCACCACACCCACGACGGGCCAACAGCACGCAGGTATTCCTGAACGGTTACCCATCCAAGTACTAACCGCGCCTAACAATGCTTAACTTCAGTGATCTTACGAGAACTGGTGTTTTCAGCGTGGTATCGCCGTTGGTATCGCGGTTAGTACTTGGATGGGTGACCGCTTGGGAATACCGCGTGCTGTTGTCACATATAACCTATACATATATAATATATGTATAACTTCGATATTATAATAAAGTTAATGTCAATGATAAATAACCATACTTATTGAGTATCGAGATAATAATTAATATTAGTAATATGAATTGATCATAGTAATCAAAGAACTATGTAACCCATAGATTCCTGATTGGCTCGCGCGCCCCGCGCCACAGGTACAGCGCGCCAACCCCGACCAAGCGATTTCTCTGATTAGTTCGCGCACCCCGCGACACGGGTACTGCGCACCAGTCGATACAATACAATACTAAATTTTATATTTAGTATTTAGAATTGAATTAACGTTAATAAACAATATGAATATTAATAATATTGATGACATTATAATATTATTAAATTATACTATATGTAATATATAGATTATATGTATTAGGTTACATATAACCTATAAATATATAACATATGTATAACTTCTATATTATAATAAAGTTAATGTCAATGATAAATAATTCTACTTATTGAACATCGAAATAATATTAATAAATTCAATATTTGGTATTTAGAATTGAATTAACATTAATAAACAATATTAATGTTAATAATGTTGATGATATTATGATATTATTAACTTGTACTATACCTATGTAATATATATATTATATGTATTAGGTTACATATAACCTATACATATATAACATATGTATAACTTCGATATTATAATAAAGTTAATGTCAATGATAAATAATTCTACTTATTGAACATCGAAATAATATTAAGAAATTCAATATTTAGTATTTGGAATTTAATTAACATTAATAAACAATATTAATGTTAATAATATTGATGATATTATGATATTATTAACTTGTACTATATGTAATATAGTAGATATTACAGACTCAAGTGTCCGGACATATATGGCCGTATAAAAATTAAAAAAATAAATGTAAAATTACGTTCCCAAAAATCAGTTGAAGTTTTAGTTTTTGGGAGCTTCCTGATTGGACTGCCGCCAAGGAGTGCGAGACTCGGCGACGAGGCTCCCCTCTACTTGACTTCCGCGCGGAGTGGGAGAGACCGCTCGACCGCGGAGTGGGTGGAGCATGCGCGCCCTCTCATAAAAGCACGCGCCTCAGCCTCCGTAACTCACCACTCTCTGTCGAGCTTTCGTACAGTGTAGACGTCTGTATCCAAAGTTCGCCAATCAACAGTCCTTTTTAGGACTAGCTGAGCTCTTTGCACCAAAAAGCCACACTATCGGGTCCATGATATATAGGTTGATAGATTCTGACCTATACGATTGGACTCGTAGTGTGAGTTTTTCTCACCAAACTCACTACTCACGCAATAACTCACAATGGCTTCATCAATTCCTACTTCCGTCGCCACTACGGTACCCCAACCCGCCTCTCTGCTGACACCCTCAACATCCTCTCTCTGCTTGCCTCATTCAGACAATCTCTCCGACGCTCAACTTACTGCTGCAATTTCTGAAATTCGCAAAATCCTGAAGTCGTACAAAACCGCTCTCCTCTCCCGGGCCACGCCCCCTCTAAACGAAAAACCCAACGACGATAACATGGACTTTTCCTTTGACTCTCCCGGTGACAATGAACCCATCGACGACGGTTTTAAAACCATAAAATCTAGACGCTCAAAACGCAAACGCACTTCCAGTCCCACTGATCCTCCGACCTCGTCACTCTGCGAAGATGACTCTTTCCTGTCTAGTTCTTCTGACGAAAAAGAATTCGAACCCAAGGAGCGGTGCCCTCCACCTATCCGTATCCTTCGTAAGGATCTGTGGCCAAAGATCCACCATGCCCTACTAAAAGCCGATATCCCTATCCGGTCGGCAAAGAACACCTCTGACGCCGTTTTAGTTTATCCCCAGACCGTCGATGCTTTCCGTGCCATCACTGCCAAACTAGAAAAGTACAAAATGGCATACTCCACTAATCAACTTCCTCAGGACAGGGACCTAATCGTTGTAATCAGGGGTGTCAACGAATCGCTTTCCGACAATGCCATTTTGAAAGAACTACAAATGAAAATCCTTTCTATTAAGAGCATTAATCGAATGAAAAAAGGCGACAAGATCTGGCCCCTGGTTGCAGTGCATCTCGACCCAACTGCTCCTACAGCAAAAACTATTTTCGACCTCAAAACCTTAGCTGGTCTCAGCGTAAAGGTCGAAGCCAAGCGCAAATCGTCCATGATTCCCCAGTGTCTTCGTTGCCTCAAATTCTTTCACACGGCAAATTACTGCCATGCACCTTGGTCTTGCGCCTTCGGTGGTCGTAGCCATGCCACCATATCCTGTACTTTCAAGAATCAAAAGGATACTACCCCCTCCTGCTTCAACTGTAAAGGAGCACACCGTGCCACATACCGTGGTTGCCCCAAGGTTCCCCAAAAACCAGAGTCCAAATCTCAACGAAAACAACAGCGTCCAAAAACACAAACCCAACCTATCTCAAGGTCTACTAACTCTCCCAAACCGCTGAAACAACCTATTGCAAGCCCCTTAATCCCACCCAGGCCACGAAATGCCTCCAACCCTGCTAAACCTCAGCGTTTCTACGCCAGCACTGTTTCTTTCGGCTCACAACCGAAAACTCAAAACCAAACCCACTCCTTACCCGTCCCTGACCCGCTACAAAATCCGCAACTCCTACAGCTTTTTCGTGAATTCCTCTCCGTCTTCGCAACTGCCATCCAACTCTCAAACTCTGGTCAGACTTAAAAACAAACTCACACTACTCACCTGGAAGGCTAATAGTATTTCTGCCTCCAAAAGACTTGAACTTACTCTGTTTCTTGAGGAAAAGTCCATTGACGTTGCCTGCTTAACCGAGACCCACCTAAAGCCGGAAAATAAACTGTACTTTCCAAATTTCTCCGTATACAGAAAAGACCGCATTTCTTCAAAAGGTGGTGGTCTGGCAATTCTTGTTCGCAACTCCCTCCAACACAAAGCCATCAGCACTGATTCATCCCTCTGTGAAGTAACAGGCGTCGAAATTCTTCTTGACTCTGGTCCGCTTCGCATTCTATCTCTCTACTCTCCGCCCAACATCAATAATATCTCGAAAATACCGGAATTCTTCAACTCCGAAACCCCCACTATAATCGCAGGCGACCTAAACGCGAAAAACAAAGCCTGGGGTTGCCTCAAAAACAACACCAAAGGCAAAACTCTCCAGCGAACTCTCATTCGACACAACTTAACCATAGAAGCACCCACTGTACCCACACACTTCCATAGTTCTTCAAAACAGCAACCTGACATTCTCGATGTCTTTCTAACTAAAAATATAGTCATCAACAAAGATGCCTGGTCTCTTCCTAAACTGAGCTCCAACCACAACCCTGTATTCCTGGAGCTGACAGGCAACCCGGAGCTCTCTCCGCCCATAGAGTCTAAAATCGACTTTCTCCACCTTAAATACATTCTTGAAACTTCCCCCTTCAAATCCCCCCAGATCCAAAGTACTGCTGAAATTGACGCAGCAGTCGAAGCCCTGACTAAAGACATCCAAAACTCTGTCAAACTAGCTACCACAACCAAAATCGTTTCTCCTTCCCAACTCAAACTATCTTCTGCTATCCGTCACCTTCTCTTTAAGAAAAATCATACCAGGAAACTTTGTCAATCTAACCGAAACTCCAGAAATCGTCAGCGTTTAAACTCGCTTCAAAAAGAACTTACATCCGCTCTTCAGTCCACCAACAATTCATCTTTCGAGGCCTACATCGCTGAAGCCGAAGAAAATCCTAAAAGGTGTTGGAAAGTGATTAAATCTCTCCGTAACAGGAAAGCTCACCTCCCTTCTCTTGTCAAAGACGACCGAACCTTCTCCCTTGATGAGGGTAAAGCGAAAATTTTTGCAGACTCTTTGGAAAATCAATGTTCCCCTTTTCCTAGCCTCCATAAATTCACGTCCCTTCACGACCACATCTCAAAGACTGCACAAGACTTCACTGTGACAGACAATGACTTCGTTCCTACCTCTCCCAAAGAAATCATCGACACAATCCGCTCACTCGGGAATAGAAAAGCCCCCGGTAACGACAATATCAACAACGGAGTCCTGAAAAGCCTTCCTCGCAAACATATTGTAGCTATCTGCACTATTATTAACGCAATTATGAGATTACATTACTTTCCTTCTGCTTGGAAGGAGGCCACAGTCATCTTTCTTCCTAAACCCGGAAAACCTCTCAGCTCAGCATCCAGCTTTCGCCCCAACAGCCTACTCTGCTCTCTTAGCAAAGTAGCTGAAAGCATCATTCTCACTCGTTTCGACGACTTTGTTTCACGAAACAATATCCTACCTGACTTCCAGCACGCGTTTCGCAAACGTCATGGAACAGCTCATCAACTTCTTCGTGTTTCTGAATATATTGCCGACGATCTCAACAACGGTAGACACACGTCCACGCTTCTTCTGGACTGTAAACAAGCCTTTGACAGAGTTTGGCACGACGGTCTTATCTTTAAACTCATTCATTTGAAATTTCCTCACTACCTTATCGGATTAATTAAATCTTACCTCTCCAACAGGAGTATTAGAGCTCGTGTAGGAAAATCCTTATCTGAACCTCAACTTATCACTTCTGGTGTCCCTAAAGGCTCCAAACTCTCTCCCTCTCTCTTCAACGTCCACTGTTATGACATTCCTGTCGACGATAAAATCCTCATAGGTCAATACGCCGATGATGTTGCTTTTCTTCATTCTTCTAAGGTTATCAAGCAATGTTCATCGCGTTTAAATAGATTTACTCCAATTGTTCTCAATTGGTACTCCAGATGGAGATTTGAGATGAACAAAACCAAATCTGAAGCCGTGTTCTTCTCTCGCCGCATTCGCACGCCTCCTAAACTCCTCGTCAACTCTCTTCCCATCGAATGGAGATATTCCGCAAAATACTTAGGCGTCATTTTTGACAAGAGACTCACCTGGTCCAAACAAATAACCGCTACCCGCAATAAAGCCTTTGGAGCCTTTACCGTCCGGAAGACGGTAATTCCGGTCGCCGCGAATCAGAATCGTGCTACGGTTCTGACCTTCGATACCGACCTAGTCATATTGTGGTACCCGCAGCACATACCCGACGGATACAATCCGTCGACCAGGAAACCTTTGGAGGAGGTGATCATCTATAAGGAACACCCGGAGGTGGTAGCCTTCCGAGAACGAACTGAGCACGTCCGACGCATGGTGGTCGGAGTCGCCGCCAATTTAAAAAACTTGGAGACGATGGAAAATAGCCCGAACGACTCTTTCTACGAACCCGCCAGCAAAAAGATCCGGTTCAAATACCCGGGCCACTTCGAAGGACGGACCGTCTTCCGGGTCCCAAAGGAGAAGGACTTCATCCTCTGGAAGTTTTTCCAGAGTCAAGGATGATAATAAGGACCAATGGAATATGGAGAAAAATAATCCTTGGAAGGCATGCCTGCTGGCCAAAGGATGCAGAACATATCTTCAACCACCCCGTAGCCAACAAGGGTTGGAAAAAGGAATGCAAGGCCTGGACGCTTGGCTCTTGGAAACGCAATGGTATATATACCTCGAGCCCATAACAGGACGAAGAGTCCACGGTGGAGAAAGACACCGAGTTATCTGAAGTACAAAAACGCAACGGCCCTTATCAGTGCCACAAAAATTTCAAACGAAGGAATATCTTACCTAATGAGAACAGATAACCCGGAACGTATCAACTTAACGAAAAATATCGCTGTTGACTGGATACATGATGGACTTACGGGAGTTTGTCCGCGTGATATTGCTAAAGTTTTGTCTTTTTACCTTCGAGATTTGAAATTATTTACCCCAGAAGACTTGAATCATAGAATTGAAGGTTTTCATTATGGTCCAAATGACAGTCGAAGTAATCCTCTTTAAGTCATGGAACAACATTTAAAGGATGAACACTTTTCATTGAGCGCATCCGAAATGCTAAACTTTATTAGGAATCTTGGTATGATTATAGGAGATTTGACACCATAAGGTGAGAAATATTGGAGCTTAATAATTCTGTTCAAAGATATTGTAGATATTTTAGCAGCTAAAAGTTTGTAATAGAACTATTACCACAAACGGGGACTCGGTACGACCCCGGACTAAAGGCTCGCCGTACTAAACCCGAAACCAGACGGAACCAGCCGAAGGGCCCCGAGTTCCCGAAGGATAACGCGCGCGAGGGTCAGTCTTGCTCCGTCGCTAGAAGCGAATTATCGTTCCGCCCTCTTTCAAAATACGCCACCGCGAAGTGCCCCTATGGGACTATCCTAAGTGCCTTTCGGGATTATTCGAAGTGCCTTCTGGGACTATTCCAAGTGTCTCCTGCAACGATTCGCCTTGCTGGCTGGAGCCGGCTCTCGACCGCCTGTGGAAGCCGACTCTGGACCGCCTCCTGGAAAAACATCAACTACGGCGCCGATCCCCGGCCGGACTCGACTACGTCACTGCCGGGCTTCCGCCCCTATTTCTGCACCTACGCCTAACTGCGGGCCATCGGCTTTCGCCAAAATGTAAGTGGCAATAAATGTTATTGTCTTTTGAATTAATTGGAGTTTTATTATGTCTCTGCCCTCTTCTCGGTTTTCCGCTTCCAATTTCCCTCCTCGGCATTACCTCCGTAATAAGTTATCAATGTGGAATGCATGAGTTATTGGGGAGTTTAATAACTGACTACCTGATTTTACTAAGCGAATTGTTTCCCGGAAGTATGACATCGAAGCATCATCTCTTATTGCATTATGAGCACATAACGCTGTTAATGGGACCGTTACGTCATTTGTCTTTAATATGATATGAAAGTGAACATCAAGAGGGTAAAATTTGTTCTCGAGTGGCAACCAATCGCATTAATGTATGTCACACAATAGCAATTAGACATCAATTAAAGTTAAATCATCGATTTGCTTGCAAGAATTCATTTAATGCCCCATTTTTTAATGGACCTTTAAAACAACATGCCATAATCTCAATTCCATGCTTCGAGTCGTTCACCGTCTATTGCATTGAATGGATATATAACGATAACTAATTGGATTAAGTACAACAATCAGGATATAAAGCCGCCTTTTCTAATCATGATTCCACCGCAAAGTGGCCCAAAGTTTCTTGGAGTCTGTCATTGTATTTTAGATGAGACTCATAAAGTTATACTGATAACTGAAAAGTTGAGAGATGTATATTACGACGAACATTTTCAAGCTTACAATGTTTTTCACGAAAATAATTGACGCCAAGTGTTGGATATTATAAAAGAAAAAAATAAATTCATGAACTTCAACAGATTTTCTCCGAACAAAGTCATTCTTTCAGAGACAGCATTATAGATAGGGCAAAAGAACTTAACGATGATAGTGCACCAAAACTTATTCATTGATTAAGAAATGTTTTCAACTTAGTAATGACAGATGCTGTGTGCCATACAAATTTTTGGTCAAATTTCTTCACAAATCTTTCTGAGGCAAGCACAAAAGGAGTACGTGATGAAGTACAATGTGCGATGGAAGAAATATACTATTTCACTGAGAACAGTGACGAATGTCAATTTTCAGTAAATCAAATAAAAAAAAAATAAAAATTTGACTTCAAAATACGTATCATCTGTAGCAAGTGTTAAACAAAAATTGAAGCAGAAAACGGAGAGTATTATTTCAAGCTCAAATTAAAGGAAGGGTTCTATTATCTGCTTTCCAAATCTAGGTCACACAATTTTACCCGTATCGTGCTGCAAGGGAAAATGTGCAAATGAGACAGACGAAAAACATCGGATTTTTTTATCGGCTGCACAAATTATTTTTGAGGATATTAAATCAAAGCAATTTGAAACTGCCGAGTATCCAGCATGTGCTAAATTCACTAGTGATGTAAGGGCAGCAATTCCAGAAAGATTAATGATTTTCTTGGCAGCTTTAATGATGAAAAGAAAGGACGGTGACTGTACAATGTTAGAGAAAAGTTTAAAACAATCACCCATGTTATAATGGCAACTGTAAGGCCACAATCATTTATTTCCCCATTGCAGTTGTGCGTCGCAGTGCTTTTGCACAGGTTTTGGTCCAAACAAATTCTAAATCTTTTATCCAATCTAGGACTATGTTCTTCTTATCTGAACGCAGTCAACTTTGAAACATCCTCATTATTTACTGAATAACCGAAAATAGTAGAGGGTAATTCCGTCCACTTTAACAGTGATAATGCGGATGTTAAATCGATTACCAGGGATTGGTAGAACACCATTCATATTATGACAATTGTACAGTGCATTACACCTGCCTCAGCCTTTAGTACATGCAAATTAATACCGCTCGACTACGCGGCGGGTTTTGGCTTTAAAATAGGATAGGTAATAAAAATAACATAAAAGAACATTGCGATTCTAATACAGTTATACCAAAATTAAATACCGCTCTAGAAACAAAAATACCAAAAAGTACTGCTCCAGAAACAAAAAAACTACTTCTCCAGCAGCGGTGAAAATTAACCCAGGATGAATCAATTAATAGTGTGTTTACACTAATCACTGATCCTAATTAAAAAAGGGAACAATATAACATAATTTTTATCAGGAAACAGATTAATTTTAATTAAATTTTTCCATTATAGGGAGCGATAATCGTCCGCTCACCGCGGAAAAGTTAAATGAATCTGGTCGCCGGAAACTTGCGACTACCGACGCTACGAACAGACCATGCCAAAATCCTAATCCTCAATCTACCGTGACATTTTACTTAAATAGCCGCTTAACAAAAGATGCCGCCCTGTGACCAGGTCGACTTTCGAGGTGGAGAATTCCCCGGTATACTCTTAGTTAGCTACTGTCCTCAAAGGGCCCCGCATGAGATTCACAAAAAAAATAGTTAGCATACATCTTGACATCTTGACTCGGTCAAGGCTCGACAAGGAAGACCAGGGCCTCACGCTCGTGAGACAACGTACCCAGTCTTACCGCTTTACGTCAGTACATTCCGGCAGTTACAGGGTAGTGCGATTGTAGCCTAGTAATACATGCGGACTACTTGGTATCACTTGCTCTCGATGGCCTATGAAATTGAGGATCCGTTCGTCTTATATTCGCTGGAATTTGGAGTGACTTTCGATCAATCTAGATTCGTTTAGAATATTTACAATCTTTCTTGAATGTCCGAGTGGATTTCTGTGGCCCTCTGTACATTAATGAAAGACGGTACCGAAATATAAAAAAGGTCAAGTCATATGTTGCAGTAGTTGTATGTCTTGCTACCAAAGCTGATCACCTTGAGCTTATCAGGGATCTGAACACAAGCTCCTGTATCGGCTGGATGAAACGATTTATTTCTTGTCTCGGTAAAGTTAACACCATCACGTCTGATAATGGTAAAAACTTTATTGGTGATAATTTTAAGATAAAAGAACTCTACGATATTGCATTATCAGATCGTCAAAGGTAAGCAGTCCAAAATTATTTATAAAAAAAAGAAATTAAGTGGAATTTCATTTCTCCGCTATCACTGCACTTCGATGGTCTATAGGAGGCAGCCGCGAACAGACTGGATAGATTATCTCTCTGGTAACACGCTCAACAGATAAAGCAATATTTCCGATGCCCTTCACACAAGCCTATGTTATGGCGTATGTGTCGTGGCATGAAAGATCATCCTGGGCTCGATGGCGCTGCGAGAATAGTCGCAGTAAACAATGCTAATGGTGTCTATAAGCTCTATGTGAGAAAATTCTGCCCACTTCCGCTTGAAGTAACTGAACCTAACAGAAAAATAATTGATGTTAAAGGTTGATGGTATACTGGTCCAAAAAACTTTTTTATCAACAAACGTTCAAACGTTTCGCACTTACTTCGACGAAGGGCCTCTTCAGTAAAAACAACTATGTAAATAGCCAAAACATAGAAAATTAAAAAATCGTAAAGCACATTGTTTCCAAGAACAAAGTAAAAAAACTTTTTTTCTCTTTTATATTGTATTCTTTACCATATTATAATTAAATTCAGTGAGTCTTTGTCAACTTTTTCGAGAGAACCATGGCAAGTCAAAGAAATTTTTAAAAAAACCCTAACAGAGTTTAAATAAATCAAATTTTTATTGTACTTATGCTGTCAATCATATGTTTTACACCACCATATTGTCTTGTTAGACTACATTAGTTCCAATAGGCCGTCATGTTACGGCGAGGCGTTAGAAATTTATTTTTGTCTTTCTTTTTTTTTGCCGATTTATATTCTAAATTTTCTCTGCCTGCTAAAACTCTTTGTAACTTTCATATTTTCTTTAGACTACATTTATCATTCATGCTCATTTACCTCCCTTCTTCAAAAATTGTACTTCCAGGCACTGTCTGTTGGACTCTGAATAGATAAAAACTTAATTCCGCCGTGTACAAATCAAGTCCTGTCTACTCTTACCTGCGTCGTGAGTGATAATTTCTGATCTCGTTCCCTATTTTTTTTTTTTTTTTAATAAATATTTTCTAAGCTTATTAAAATGTCGGTGTTTTTACTCAATTCAACCCACTGAACAATGTCCTGATTTCTTGTTGCATGTTTTGCCTCGTCCAAAAAACAGTTTTGGCGGATTGACGCACGGAAGAGAAATGACGGACAGTGTCTTGAATAAATAGATTCTTGCAATGCGAACAGTAAGTGCTGTCTGTGATTCGATGGAGGAAAATGCTAGACCAGCATTGACGGTGTATTATTTACTTCTTAAGAACAGCATGTAGATGCTGGAGAAACTCGTATGCGAACACATGACTAAGACTGTTTAAAAGTTTATGAGTTTTTTCACTTGCATCCACTTTTTCTCAGAATACAAGGAAGTTGTGCTAAATAAATAATTTTTCAACAAAAAATACATTTTTTTACATTTGAAATACATAGAATAGCTCAATTATAAAGCAAACTGATGAAGGGTTTACAAAATGTCTCAAATATCAGCTTTATCCTTTGTCTTTATTTGATAACAATTTAATCATGAAAACTACAAAGGCTGCTCTTTACAAACTATTTGAATGGACAAAATTGAAGGAACTCTATTTGGACGATCCTCGCTGTGACGAAGTAGATGGAGGATTTCTATTACATCGATGTATTTGGCAGTAGCGACAAAAAAAGGAGACATTTGAAAAGCATACATGTAATTTGTGGTAAGGCACTATGAAATCAATATTATAGCAGTGGTCGACGGATAAGATGAGAGTTTCAGTCAATACAAAAAGTTCAGAGCACCAACGTCTTTATTTAAAGCAATTTTTTGTGGAATTTCGTTTTGTAGAAGACATAGTTGTTTCAGTTGGTCAATAAAAGTTGTTTTTAATTGACAATAATAAAATCCGTCTCATGCGTATGTTGCAAATGAAGTTTGAAGCATATCAATTGAAGGTCGATATTGCTATGGACGATGCTGACACTCTGATTGTTAAAAAACCCATCGAAAGTTCCGCATATCTGCTCTCTTCCAAAATAGTTTTTAGCGTCGTTGAAACGTCGAAAGATGCAGTATTTTAAGCCATGAGAAATTTTTCTCAGTTATGTATGGTGTTTCAACGAAAACTTCTTTTTATGTTAATCACTGTTTTCTACATCTTACTTTACAGAATAAATGTAACCTCGCCACACACTTTCACTTTCAAAAGGAGCCCCCCTGCAACACAGTTTTCGGATCTACCTCCAAGTGCAGTTATAGCGTGGGGGGTGAAAAAAATCCTTCCGAGAGTGGTTGGAAATTGAACGGAAATGTTTTACAAGTAATCTGAACATTGTCACCTTCTGCACCTGACGATATTCCTAAAATAATTTCATGTAACTGCACAAAAAGTTGTACTACAAGTTGCGGATGTTGCAAAGTCGGTGCTTAAAACTGTGTTCTTATTGTCAATCAAACACCTGCCTAAATTCAAATCATTTGGATGAAGATGACAAAAATGCTGCTAATGACGAAAGTTATAAGAACCAAAGACACTAGGTCCTAGATATGACATGCTTCAGTGGTGGGGACGGCCGATATGTGTGTGTGTGTGTGTGTGTGTGTGTGTGTATGACGCGCCGCAAGAAAAGGGACCTTAGGGTTAAAAAATCAATTTTCAGGTTTTTAATGCTATCGATAGTTTTTGAATCACTCTTTTAAATTAACCGTTAACGGCCACACCTCCAAATACACCTTCAGATATCTTTGGCTAAAAAAAAATCATGAGTGATGTTAAAACAATACAAAATAGGAAACAGATATCTCCAAAGCCTAAGTGATAATTTAACTATTCGAGAAAAAATCCTTGAAAAAAAAGTAGACAATCGGAAAAAATGGGAAAGCCCGTGGGGTGTGAGACACCCCGTGTCGCCGTTAAGGGTTAAAAAAAAATTACATTTTTATCTGCAAAATTAGAATTTTTACTTGCAAAGTGCGGCTTGAATGCCCTATTTCGACGAGTGGATACGACCCGAGAAATCCAGTCCTACCATTTTTCACACATCTTTCCGTTCTGTGTCCGTATGACTAGAGAGCTCGTGTGACTCACTAACACCGAGCGAGAAAATGTAATCGTGATTGGAGGGAACGGATTTCGGAGATTGTCCCTCTTCTACCGTCTCTTCAATCGCTTTTGCTGAAAAATTCGCCTGCTAACCCTAAGGTCCCTTTCCTCGCGGCACGTCACAATCTAACTACATTTTCGCCTTGTGGCGACTAACAACGTATATTCGCGCCAGGCGAGTTTCCTATCAACCCAGAATAGACTATGTCTTACTTTCACTATGTCAGTTTCCTTTCTGTTGGAACTCTCCATGTTACGCGCTCGCCTTGTTCGTTGCTCGATGCTAATTGCATCTGTATTATGTGAAAATAAATCAGTTGAGTGAACTTTTGTGTTTGTCCTTCAACCGAACACGCTCGTGCCCATAGGAGCACAAATATCTATGGACGCCCGATATGCCGCTTGGATTCGGCATGTACCAAATTTACTCTCCAAATAACTCCGGTATGGCGGCCAGCCTCGTTATTATCATTAAGGCTACCAACGCAGAATTTCGAGCAGCATTTGCCAATTTTTTGAACATCTTTTACCGAGAATTCTACTTTCCTCAAAGGGACGCTTGAACATCGACGCCATGACGACTCTCTTAGTTTCAAAGGACTTCTGTCCGAGTACTCCCCGCAATCCTGCACTCCAGTGAGTCAGCGGACACATAACCAGTGATATTTTCCTTTTTATTAAAAAAGTATTAGCCGTTTTTGACATATTTCATCGGATTTCTTGGGATTTTATTGTTGCGGCAATTCCTAATCCTATTATAGGGCCAGTTTTGCTCGCTCATTTCAAGCTAGTGCCCTATTTGCATCAATCCAGACTTGTTGATTCTATCACAGGTTCAAGCGTTCGTGGTTTTTTGCAACGAGCTTCAGTCTTCGGATTGAGTCTCATTGACAAATCAGATCGGTATTCAAAAATCTTAGCCGAATACCCCAAATTAACGTGAAATTCTCAACACATCGGTATCCTGGTCGATAACGTCAAGCATCATATTATCACCCACGGACAGCCTCTCGCACAGTGAGCTCGGCGATTGCCCCCCGATAAACTGGCTGCAACCAAACGTATACGTAGGCCATCAAGCATCGCCGATTCACTTGGTTAAATTGTGTCACCGTTCCCGAAAAATATCCCGTACCCCACATTTCCGACTTCACAACAATCATTCGAGGAAAAACCATCTTTTCCAAGCTAGATTTACAGCAGGCATACCAGCGGTTATTATTCCTTTTGGCCTCTTCGAGTACACGTCCATGCCTTTGGGTTTGCGAAACGCTGGCCAGATGTTTCAGCGTTATATCAACTGTGCCCTCGGAGATTTCGCATTCGCATATATTGATGACATTCTTATTGCATTTTCAAATCCAAAAGAGCATGAGAGGCATCTTCACGTCGGTTTTGACAGTCTAAAACGCTTCTCTTCGCGAATCAACCTGACCAAATGCTTATTCGGAAAACCCGAACTCGAATTCTTAAACTATCCAATCAACAACGATGGTTGTGCTCCAACACACGAAAATTTGCGCGCGATTGTCGAATTTTCTAAGCCCAGGACCGTGGTCGAACTACGCAGATTCTTGAGCATGTTCAACTACTACCGTAGAGCCGTTCCTCACGCTGCTAAGACGAATGCTTCCCTAAATGAATATCTACGCGATTCGTGTAAAAATGACAAACGCTTGGTGCAGAGCATGTTTAACTTGCCAGCAGTCGAAAGTATCACGGCACAATCATGTCATTCCATCGCACTTCACAGCGCCTGACAGCCGATTCAAGCACGTTCATATGGATTTAATAGGTCCGCTTCTGTAAAGTAATGGCTATAAGTTCGAAACAACAACAATCTGCAGAGCCTTTGCACACTATTGGGTAGCGCGTTACGGTTCTCCCGAAACTTTGATCTCCGATCAAGGTAGTCAATTTAAGTCTAGTTTCTTTGCCTCACGTTTGCAGCTCATCGGCAGCCGCAGAATTCACACCACAGCTTATCATCCGGCTTCTAACGGCATGGTTGAGGGGTGGCATCGCACTCTAAAAGCCGCGATAATGTGCCACGCTATCAACGAATGTTCACGCTCTCTTTCAAAAGTTCTACTCGGACTCCGCTCTAATGTTCTTTACAGACTGTCCAGAGACAGTGTGGCAACCTAGTGTCATTCTTGCTGATTGGCTCAGTTTTCTCATACATGTACTATAGATAAATAATATACTACACTATAGAAAACCTCATCTTAAAATGGTGGCATCCCTTCTCAAAATGACGGCATCCGGCTAGGTTGCCACACTGTCTCTGGACCCTCTGTAATGTTCTTGAGGTCGGTGCGTCACCTGCTAAATTTTTATTCTGTACTGTTTGCGCATTCTAGGAGAATTCGTCCTTCCGGAATATTTCACCCCGAACCCTTAAGTTTTTCTTGAGGAGTTTTGCAAACATATGCGTTCGATTAAACCGATCCCAAACGAGCATACACATAACGTAATTAAAAGAACGTCTGATAGGGTTTACGAAATTGATGTCAGTGGTACGTCACGCCAAGTCTCTATCGAGAATATTAAACCGGCGTACTTCATTCGCGACGACGTCGAACGCTTTTATAACCCTTCGAATGATTTAGGTCAGGCGAGCAATGTTGCTCCCCCTAAAAAGAAAGTACCTTTAATGTATAAAAAGTCTTCTCAAATGTATTGTTCGTATTTTGTACCATAAGTTCGAATGTTTGGATAGACGATTTATCAGTCAAGACTGATTTTCTTTGTTTTTATCAAAAAGGTATATGTATACATAATCTGTTTTTCTATCTCTTACAATTGAGTTAACCAATATTTTCAACAACGATCGTTATTTGACCAAAGACACACGTCTATATTTTTTTCCAGGTATGCGCTCTGTACTTAGAAATTCTTTATTGTAGATAAGCTGTGGGCGGAAAGATGTATTATAATAATCGCAACTGACAATCGCCGAACACATAATTTTATCTGTGATTTTCAAATAAAGTTTAGTTAAATTTAAAATTGAAATAAAATCAACTTGATGCTTATATGTTTTTGCAATAAGCCATTCAGCGCACAGCATCCGACGCGATTAGACTCCCTGTTTTTGATGGGCGTCAATTTCTTAACAACAAGGAAGTACCAACGAGGCCCTCTCTCCTCAAGTTGTTCAGGGTTTTGTACAGTTTTTAGAGAATCGTGGCTTTCAAATTTTATTGGTGGGCTATAACATCATTAACTTCGACGCCCCTGAAGTTTCCAGATGGTTAGATCAACACGGATTAGATACAAAATTAGCGCTTATTACTCATAACCTAACAGACATATTGCCTTCACTGCGTCAAGGAAAAATTGGAAAGCTTGAACAATTGGCCAAAACATTTTTCTTCTCTCCGTAGAGTAGAAGGCGGTTATCAAACAAACCAATAACGCGATGACAAATTGCGTCGAAGGTCTTTTGCAACATTTGAGTATGATCGACCCATTTCTTAATGAAAAAGCCGTAGAAATGAGAGACTTTTTCGAAAATCGATCATTGCTTGCCGAACAGCGTGCAAAGCCCGCCATTTCCCCTCTGGAAAGTGTTGAAAGTAAACAGATGCTTAATAAAATGGCACGACCCTACCGAAAATTTAGACGATTTCTAGATGACATCGTCTAGGAACGCATCATCTAGAATTGACCCCTTTCTAGATGATACTAGACGAATGCTAGACTCAAAAGGGTCGCAGGTAAAACTTACTAGACGCCGCTAGATGAACTCTAGACGAACCCTAGACAAGGCGACCGTCATAAAATTGCCCTAGACGTTCGCTGGAGGAGCAGATTCTAGAAAGTATCTATAAATAATCTAGATTTCCGGTAGGGGAATCACAACAAATAGGAGGATTATCGATTCTGTAACAAATTTTCTACAAAATATTGCATCTGGATGAGCAAAGAAGTAGTTTTTCCTTAACGTGAAGGATGTCATACTGGTTATCTCGAGTTCCAAAATGATGTATAAAATCGAGGAAAATATTTCAATTGTTAATTGTAACTAGTTTTTGAAGATAACTGCATGCGAAATCTAGAAAGAATATTTCAGGTTAAAATTGTTCATTTCACAATAAGCATTTAGGGTTTTATGTTTTTGCTTTCTCTTTAGTTGGAAGTTTCAATTCTTGTTTACGCTCAATGTTGTAGGGCTCATTTTATTCCTCAAATGATTCTCTATAAATCTCTTTATTTTTCTTTATTTTTTGTGATAAGACATAAAAGAGAACAAAGTCATTATTTGAAATTTCTGGCGCTTCCCAATTCCAGCAGCAGCTGTACTGCCAACCTCGATCAACGCCACACCCTTCTCGACATATTTTACAACTGCACGTTTTGCTAAAATTAAGCTCAAATACTCTGGAAGCAGGGGCGGCGAAAGCCCTATGTACGGTGGATAGTACTACCCACTTGAAATTTCTGAAAGACCTTCCCCGTCCTCCTGCTCACTCCCGCGGCCGGTAAAACTACCCACCTGGGCTCAGTACGTTTCGCCGACCCTGCCTGGAAGTACAAATAAGCAGTAATTCAGATTTCACAATATAGTTTCTGTCCCCGAAACAGTTTTCATAACAATATGCAACGTGTTTTAAAGCCAAAATTAACCATTTGGGATCCCGCGAAAGGCCTGACCATAAGATCCCATGGTTTTTTACACGACTTGAAACAGTGATAATTCAAAGTTTAATCTGGAAAGGGCCCCTAAGAAAGGCTGGCCGATCCAATAGCTGTACTACATTTTGATCAAAGTGTACAAACAATAGTTCATACACAATTCAATCCTCTTGTTAAAAAATTGACAATGAATTCTGTTCAAATTCTTTTGATCATATTACATTAATTGTAAGTTATGCTTACCACTGAAAATTATAATTATTCTGGTCTTTTGTAAATGACGATATTGAATGAGGCTATTCATATTTATCTATGAATAAAGATTAGGAATTTTAAGTATCATGCATTAAGTAAATCAATATTTCCAAATAAGTGATTGCCTGTGAAGCACTAAGAAACAAAAGTTTAATAATTTCATAGAAAATTGAAATTTTTAGGCGAAAGATAAACTACTTTGTTCAAAATTTATTTTTTTAGTAGCAGATTTATCCTTTTATTTAAAAATTCATTTCTTTGGTCGAAAATGTAACTATTTTGTTGAAAATTTGTTGTTCCTTTTCATTGAAAATTTAAACCTTTAATTTTTCACATAAAATGTATATTTTTTATTTGAAAATTCAACTATTTGGTTGAATATTCGTTTTTATATAGAAACTTAATTCTTTTTGTTAAAAAATCCAACCATTTGCTTGAAAACGTATGTACTTTGTTGAAAATTCGACTTTTTGGTAGAAATTTAATCTTTTTGGTTAAAAATGCCAGGGTTTGGTTGAAAACTAATTTGTTTCAGTTGTGGATTAAACTGGTTTCTTAAAAATGCGTCTTTTTTAAAATTAAATATTCTAAATGTTCTGAATTTAAATATTTTTTGGTAGAAATATCAACTATTAAATTTTTTGTGGAAAATTCATCTTCTGGTTTTAAAATTGATGTTTTCAACTGGAAATTTTAATATTTCATTTTTGATGGAACATTTATCTTTTTTTAATTGTAACTTCAACTATCTGGCTGGAAATTTATGTATTTTGTAAAAAAAATCGTCTTGTTTAGTAGAAAATTTATCTTCTCGGTTGAAAATTTAGCTATTTGGTTGATAATTTATGTATCTTGTTCACAACTCTTTCTTTTTCTTGTAGAAAATCAATTTTTTTGGTTCAAAATGCAACTGTTTGGTGGAAAATTGAACGGTTTTTAATTAAAAATAAAAATATTTTTCAGTTGAAACATTAACTATTACATTTTTCGTTAAAAATTCAGTTTTTTAATTTGAAAATTACGTTGTTATATTGGTAACACTTCGTTAAAAATTCGTTTTTTCTGGGTAAAAGTTAACTTTTTCAACTGAGAATTTAACAATTCGGTTGAAAATTCAACTTTTTTGTTGAAAATTCATCTTGTTGACTTGAAAATTCAACAATTTAGTAGAAAATTCAGCTATTTGATAGAAAATTTAACTGGTTCATAGAAAATTCATTTTTTTTGTAAAAAATCAATTCTTTGTAAGAAAGATTTAGCTATTGCAATGTTGGTTAGAAATTTATCTTTTTTGGTTTAAAAACTCAACTATTTAAAAATTCATGTAATATATTGAAAATTCGTCTCTTTTAGTAGAAAAATAATCTTTTTGGTTGAAAATTGAACTATTTAGCCGAAACCTTAACTGTTTTGTTGAAAGCTCGTCTTTTTGGCTTAAAACTTCTATATTTTAAAGATTTTTTTTTCTTTAGTTTACGTGAAACAGTAAGATTTTACCAAATCCCCCCTCCTCCCAAATCGCCTCACGTAATTTTTGTATAACTCGTAAATAAATTCACGAAAAAATTTAATTGGCAAAAATAGCATGAGATAGGGAGGGATCAAAACTTGCGGACCCTAAAACATATATTTACTTTGCACAAAATAATTTATATCATTGGCGAGCAAGCAAGGAAAATGATGAAACATTTAAAAATTAACCAACTTGAGTTTTTTATTATGTAGATTGAACTTTTATACATGTCCTCCTGATTGAAAAGTGTAAAATAATGTAATTAATTAAAAATAATGTAATGTAATTTACAATTCGTGGAAGCACAAATATGTTATTCCATGCAATGAATCAAACTATGTTTCCTAATGATTCTACACCACCTAACATTTGCGACATGAAAGACGGAAATTTTGTCTAGATTGTCCTCGGTCTAAATGGCTGAGACACGAAGCTCTGTCCGAATGACTGAGATCTGGAGAGTTCCTGAGGTACGGCCCCTGGGCTGCCTGGCAGAGGTACGTAGTTCGAGTGGCTACTAGACGACTTCCATGGAGTAACCGCCCTCTTTACTTGTTGCCACGGGTGATTTGGACATTGCCCAAACTTCACGAACGCTGCACCTTTAACAACTATGGATACACTGTTAAAAATTGATGTTGGAACCTTACAAAAAAAGTCTTAGGGCCGATTGCACCAGCCGCGATTAAATTTTAATCCTTGATTAACTTTATTAAATCAGTACATTGTCTTTCACCATCTTTCAAACCATGGTTAAAGTACCTTAATCGCTGTTGAATTTAATCGGCCATTTTTGGCCGGGCAGCAATTTAACCAGCCATTAACGATGCTTAAACCTTTAAGTTTAGTTAAAGTGCAGTGCGACAGTATATAGTGTGAAATATGGCTCAAAATAAAATATGTTCTGAAAACATTATTTTTCCGTTTCTTTTTGCTTTAGAAAACACCACTTCACTTAATTACATTGATTTATGTTATTTTCAAAACACTTCGGCAGTGCAAGTAAACAACGCGTAATTTGTGACGTCAGAGGCCTATTTGGTTTGGCGCACCAGAGATGGCGCGCGAACACAAGTTTCGTAACTCACCCAATCAGAATCGCCATTACATCAGAAATACGCAGAAACTAGACTTTATTGCGAACAGGGTGTACGGTTAGCTATGCAGAGGTTAAAAATTCGTGTTGGAACTTTTCGCAAGTTAATCATGATTAAGTCGTTGATTCAAAAATAATCATGATTAGATAACCATGGATTTAATCAGAGATGGTGGAATCGGCCGTTAGAAGAGTATTTTCGAGATATACGGTACGTCTCTACCTGCCGACATTATAAGTGTGCACCAAGCATTAGACTAGCAACTAGACTAATTCAATGCACAGTAGGGCTGAATGAAAATGCTAAAATGAATGAAATCGCTGGAGCTGAAGATAATTTTTTTTTTTCGTTTTTCATCCGAAAAAAGTAACAAAAAATTGGTGAAATCAGTTAATATCTTCTGTTCTCTTTTTTATTTGAAAAATTAAAAAAAATGTCCTATTGTAGGAGTTTTCGTTTATAAAAAAAAATAAGAAAATATGAGGTTGACTATTTCTTCGACAATCGGTTCCTTTGCCCTCCCCGGCTACTGGTGATATTTATTAACCGATATATTTAAACAAATGAAGAGACAACATTTGCACAATGTTATTTCAGCTTTATAAATTTCTACCTTTAAACAAACTGCTGAAATAAACACCGTATTGACCATTTTCGCGGAGAAAAAACTTATTTTGTCTTTCACTACATTGTTGGAATTGCCTCACTTGTGATAATTAACTACCAGAATTGATAACAAAAACTTATATTCATCATTTCTAAATACAAGAAAACCGCCTTTTGACTGAAATTATCTGAAAGACAGTTGATAGTGATTGTAAAATTCGATATGAGGCACTAAATTGAAATTTCTGTAATTTCAATTTCTTTAGACAAATGTCTCAATATGCCGTTTTCTCGTAAAAAATAGATTTTTTCTTTAATTACACAGGCCCACAAAAAAGTGAGAGTTTCGAGGGACTAGACTAGTCAATTTCCATGGACTTAGAGTCGCTGAATTCCTATCCGTGGTCGGTATTCCGCCATCACGTCACGTTTCTTTTCTAACCTCAAAAAACATCAGGCTGACCAGACGAGTCAATTCTTATGGATTTAGTGTCGCTGAATCCGAATCTAAGGTCGGAATTATAAAATTAGATCTGGTTTTTTTTCTAACCTCAAAAAGCATATGTTTTCGTTGGTATTTCGTTATGTAAAACATGTCATTTAAAAATAGGCGCTTGTTATGCACTTCTGACCGAGGATTCTGATTTAGCAGTTTAATGTATATAGAAATTGTCAGTTTTGGTCCACTGGGCTGAAAAATTCGCCGGACGGGAAAATAGAATATGTTTAAACTATATATATACACGTAGAGATAATTCTGAATTTCTGTTTATGAAATTGGTGATAACAACCATAGATGTCAACTGCTAACCAATATTGTTGACTCAATATCACAATCAAGCTAACACTAACAATAATTGAAGAAAAACTATGCTTTTTTATGAGCGATGGCGGATTGAGACGGTTGCTCATATGAAATTTTTATTAAGAATTTCGAAGATTGTTAACTAATGACAAATGTCCAGTTTCACAATAATTTTATCTTATTTTTGGCTAATTCCAGTGAAGAACCAGCTTTTTAGAATTTATATAAATGAATTTTTGATCAATTATATGGGTTAGTTGTTACTAGCACAGTAATTTCCTCAATAAAAATTTCAGAAAACGAATAACCCAGAAACAAGACAATACTTATCCGAAGGTTTTTGATGCGCTGAATCTGAATCGGACCGCAGAATTGCTCCACCACCTTAGGTATTTGAGATATTTTAACCTAAAAGTGTCAGAAACACGGTTTTTTTCTGGTAGCACTCTTACCCTTCAAAACCCTTTTTCAATTTTTCAGATATCTTTTTCTTCTTGGAGATATCGTTAAATGAAGTTGAAAATTTTGCTTCTCCACCTCCTCCAGCTCCTCCACCTGCTCCAGCTCCTCCACCTACTCCACTTCATTGAACGATATCTCGAAGAAAAAAAAAATATCTGAAAAATTCAAAAAGGGTTTTGAAGGGTAAGAGAGGCATTTCCGGATGCAGTGACGAGTTTTTAGAAAAAAAATTAATTCGCGATGTAACTTAATCCCGAACATAGCAAAAAACCGTGCTTTTTTCACTTTTAGATTAGGATATCTCAAAACCCTGAGGTGGTTTAGCAATTCTGAGGTCAGATTCGGATTTAAAAAAATGTTTTAATTACGCTTGATGAAGCTTGAAGTTTCAAAATGTCTTCGAAGATAAGATGAAATATATGCAAATAGTTTATCATAATTATAAGTTAAATATTAATAGGATTATTTCTGTTTCATGTGTACAGTTGCAATAATTCTGGCCATTAGTGAATTTCTTTCAGCATTTTTGTTGTTAAGACAAAAAATCATAAAAATGAAATCGCAAATTTAGCGCCACCTTATTTGTTTTCTATATTGCCGCATTAAAAAAATTTAAGCTCACCGAGCACAGATATCCTACAAATTTAATGCCGAGCATTTCTAGGAATCAATCATAAAATTCGGTTAAGAAATACGACCTGCAGCCGCGATTACGAACAGTAAATATCAGATCTAGCCCACTGTGCAATAATCAGTCTTGAAAATTATTCACCACTGGGATGTTATATTTATAATTCAAACAAATTTTCGGAATCAAAATCTTTTACAGTTAAAAAATTTCGCTGTGAAAGCGTTTGAGGTTGATAAATTTTAAGCGCTTATAACGGAAACATTTGTAAAAGAAGTATTTTAAGATATTCAAAAAATTAAATATCAAAAAGTAAGACAATTCTATGTTACACATAAAAGGAAATGGCGATATTTCGTTTCTGTAAAGTGTGGGCAAACTAATATCACATAAATGAAATCTGGCAAATTGCTCATAATTTACACACACCAGGGCCGGCGGAAGCCCTATGTACGGTCGGTAGTACTACCCACTTGAAATTTCTGAAAGTGGGTAATTACCCACAGCAAAACTACCCACCTGGGCTCAACACGCTTCACCGACCCTGACACACACGAAAAATCCCCATATTTCATTCTTTACAAAAAATATCGTGTGCGACACCAACAGCACAAATTTAACTATTCCACGAGCGTAATATTTATAACATCAGCGAGTCATCAATTTC
This sequence comes from Andricus curvator, assembly GCA_932195095.1. Classification (NCBI taxonomy): domain Eukaryota; kingdom Metazoa; phylum Arthropoda; class Insecta; order Hymenoptera; family Cynipidae; genus Andricus; species Andricus curvator. The sequence continues at coordinate 54,635 of CAKNYM010050761.1, forward strand.
TCGCACTTGTTACATAATACACTATTCTACACGAACATACCTGCACGGCAATTCTCTTTGTAGCACTCGAATTCCTGGTGACCGTAAGTTTTATGTACACCATGTATGTTATAACAAGCTGGGCTGGCAGTAAAAAGAATTGTCTGTGGAAAAAGTGGTAATTTATTGCAAAATTTGATTCCTGAAATCTGACTGAGGATTACGGTGAAGCGAGCACTCAGAGAAAAAGTTGTCTTGAAACAAAAGCATCGTCCTCTTTTCTGTTTTGTTCTGAACTACGTGAATATATTTTTTCACAAACGTAATTATTTAGCTGCAAGATCAGCTGAAGTGAGTCGCAAAATGATAATTTTTGGCTGCAAAAGGAACCATGTTAAGAAAAATCAGAATCAGCCCAGATAACGACTGTGCACGCACGATGCGCGCATTGTGCGGATATTCGTGCGGGTTAATCCGTACGTCGAGCACGCATATGATCACACAGCTGCGACATCAATTGATGCACACATGGGTCGCACGTCGTGCAGTCACAATGCGTGCGTCAGATTGCATGCACGAAGTGCAGGTCTAATGGGAGGGTTAATAAATAATTAATTTAATTGTTTTTAAATGTAAAATAACAAGTGGAAAATGGATTTTATATCGTTTATTATTTTATTAAAGTCGTGGATCTACATATAACTTACTTATTTCAAATCTTTGGTAAAGTTAAACGCAATTCGTAAAAGAATATTATAATAAAGTTTACTTCAGTCTCAAACTTTGGCAAAATTATTCGAAAAGCTTAACGAAAAAAAAAATCCACAATAACTTAAAATCCAAGAATTCAATTATGGATTATATTGCGATATATTTGATAAACCGCATAAAACTGGACAAAATAATGAGACGCCGGGAGCAGGAAAAAACAATGACTTGTTCTTCTTTGCAAATGGAGGAAAAATGACACATTACGCACTAGTCAAGCGAGCGTTTAGCGATTGTATTTACTACGCGTATTGTTGATATACTGCCATCGCGCGCTTTTTGAAAATGATTATATATTTCAATAAAGATTTCGCTCATCGCATTTTAAACTTATATTATTATTGATATTATTCAAACGATTATATATATTTCCATGCAAACGGTCCCTGAAAATGATAAAATTATCATTTAACAAATATTTGTTGATATTATTCATTAAATTCAATTTCCAAAAATTAAAGTTCACAAGAATTTTCAAAAGCGGTGACACACCATTGCGCTTGGACCAAAACATGTTAAGCCCGGTTCAATAATAAGTTTTTTAATATTTTTAATGTTACGTTTATTTTTTATTTTGATCATTTTAAATTTCCGTGAATTTATGTCATCCCCGGCCATCCCCGTGCCTACACGATGTGCGTCGCATAACATCAACACTGCGTGACTGCATGCGTGACAGCGAAATGCGACGCATTCTGCTCGCACTCTGGTGCCCATCACTTGAACGAGGCACGTGTTGGCAAAATTAATGCATTTTCGCACGCACGACGTGCCTCGCATGACGTGCGGGTTCAATGCGTCGCACGATTGTTATCTGGGATATTAAACTTCAATTTAAAAGGAACTTCTATTTACGTCAAGAAACATTCTTTTGTCACAAGAGAACATTTCTCTGAGTGGGTGGAATAGTAGTTTATTTGCCAGGCGCGTAAACCTGGACTATTCAGAAAAGGATGTTTTCAGCAGGAGCAATCGGTGAGCCGTAGGCGAAGCGAAGGCATATTGTACCCGAGCTATAGATGCCGCAAATGGAGCAGAATGTCAGCAAAAGGCGAGCTGAGGTTTTCTCCTTCTGAAAACATCATTCGAGCCACAAAATGTTGACGCGCCTGCCACATACATTATTTTATGCGGCATTGGAATGAAAAAGAACAAAAATAAGGAATTTATTCTTGGCAGAAGCTGTGCGGGTCCAGAGGCCTCCACATTCAAATATATTATTCTCAGTTTTCTAGTTCTTTCAGTTAAATAAAATAGCTTGCATTATTTTTGTATTTATATTTTTTTAGTCATGTTAATAAGATTAATGTTTTTGTCACCTATAAATATTCACTGCATAACGGTCACGATTTCCATTTGCTTAATTAGCTAGAAAAAGGCTAATAGAACTATTCGGAAGGATGATGTTGTTCGGTGTTCTTTTTGAGAGGTTAGGACTGTGACTCGAGCCTATCATCAACACGTCAAACCTTACTCTCGGAACGCCTATACTTTGCAATTGAGAGCATGTTAACTGAGGCAACCTGGACTTTTCCAAGAAATAGGCGGTCCCAGAGTAAGGGTTAGTATTGAGTATTCTAACATTACGTCATACTGGGTCAGTAACGTCGACATCGATATGGCTTTTATTACTTGGTGGAATGGAAAGCATTGTTTACATAGAAGTTTGACTAGAATTAATTTTTTTTGACGAAATTAAGTGAAAAATTGTGATATTGCTTTGATTTGTAGATGGAGAAGCCATTTCTCTAATTATTATTGATGGCAATTTGGTAAGTATGCGATTTGGCAATACATCAAGAAACATTATAATGTGTCCTGATTGAGGTTATAACCTCAATTGCCAGCTATTATCTTGACTAACCTTTTCAAGAAGAACATCTTTTTTTGAAGCGTATCTTCAATACAAAGCCTGCTTCGAAGTACTTATATAAGCTTGAAATCTTTTGTAAGCTTTCAATTGTTTATAAATGTGATAACTATGCGTTAAAATAAAATAATTAACGAGATTAACCATAGTAATCTCAGGTAGTTGCTCCAAGTTCGTACTCGGAGATCACAGTTTTCGACAATTTTTATTTTCTCCTTGTACCTTTCTCTCACGTCACCTTTTAAGGTGCAAAAATAATCGCTTGACATCTTTGAAAAAAGCTATACTATGCTTCAATCCCTTTAACGCACTACCAAAATTCCAAAACTGTTACCACCAACAGTCACAAAAATGCAACCTAACCTCAATCACAGCACATTATAATTTTTCTTGATGGATTCCCAACTCGCACACTTTCAAAGTTGCCAACAATAATTAGAGAAATGGTTTTTCCATCTGAAAGGCAAAGCGATATTACAATTTTTCACTTACTTTCGTCAAAAAAAAAAAATAATTTTAGTCAAACTCCTATTTAAACAATGCTTTCCATTCCACCATGTGATAAAAGCCTTATAGATTTCGACGTTATTGACTCAGTATGACGTAATGTTAGAATACTCTATTAAGGCTGATGAAATAGTGTACAAAAAAAGATGGCGAAATCTTTGGAACGCTCAGATTTTGCACTAAGATGCGATAATTACAGATTAATGTTTCGAAAATGCACTTTGAAAAATGTTCTGCACCTTGGAAGGGGTTTTGAAGTGGCAGGAATTTCGGTAAGTATGTATTTAAAAAAAGTATATATATATATATATATATATATATATATATCTGCTAGAAAGCGAAAGTGGAGAAGTATTGCAATGGCGTGAAGTGGGAAGGCAACAGATTCTGTTATGACAGATGGGCGCTGAATGGCTCAATCGTCATGGGCGCATGGCGTGCAAGCACAATGTGTCGGCAACAATGCAAGCACAGTGACAGCACGTTCTGAGGGTAATAAGTAATCCTGCATAGTGCCCGCACACGGTCTGCATGATATGCAGCACAGCGTGCGTCTATCATGTTCGTCAGGTACTTAGGGCAAAATGTCGGCATATAGCGTGCGCTGAAGAGTGCGACACAAAAAGCGCATTATTACTAAAAACATAATATAGCAGGTTGTGTAGAAATAAAACTCTGATCAAATTCGCTTCATCCTCTAAATTTTTGTTATTTTTCAAGTTTATTTTACAGCCAAAAAGTCGAAATAAAAGTGAATAATTATTTTTGTTCAAATTAAATAAACATGTTTTCTTGGATTTCGTTTCGGAAAATTAGCTTGGAGTATAAACAAATTTTGAGGCAAAGAACAAAGTCGGCAAGAGTTGTAGTTGTTTAAAAATAATATTTGAACTCTAAAATTTTAGCTCCGTGAAAACGCACCATAAGTATTTTATAGTCAAATGATAAAAATAAAGAAAAATATACAACTAGAAGAAAAACTAAAACAAAAAAATCAGTTGTGAAAGAACAACTTTCAACACAGGAGTCTCTTCTTAAAAACGTCATACAATGTTTCCTGTTACTTATGTTATTTTTAACATCTTGTTTTCAATAATTATAACTCAACACGCGCCTGAATGATTGGCGAATACAGTATTATTGTATAATTGTCATTCAAATAAATATTTAATATTTTGTTCGAATGATAAACGTGGTCTCCGGAGAGGAATAGTGTATAAGTGATAAAAGAATGCCGCTGTGAACTCGTTTTTGTGGAATATTTACTAAAACTATGCATTTCGATACTTCCAGTGTTTATTGTATTTGTATATATTTGATTTTTTGTAATTTACAAGGAAAATATGGAAAGGGTGCATTACGGAGAACCTTATAAATAAAAAAATGGGAATTGTTTAAATGTAAATTAATCGCGTTTTTCTGAGTGCGTTTTAGATTCTGGATATGAAAGTACTGTTCTATAAAGCCCCTAGTCTCGCTAACCATTAGTCGAGGAAAAAATTATGGTATGAATAGCCTGAAGAAGAAATGTAAATTTTTATTGAGAATATATAAAAATCTGCAAACTTTTGGAGACATTTTAAAATAAAATGAACTGACATAAAATTTAGTACGATTACTGATGATGAATTTGTCAGATTTCCTCTTTTTTATCTCTGTAGGAAACATACCTTTGGTTGAAAAATCTACTATTATATTTTTGGTTTGGAATTCATGTAGTTTGTTTAAAAATTCTAGTATTTGGTTGAAAATTTCAATATTCTTCTCAATCTCAAGTCATTTTTCTTGGTCGGAAATTCAGCTACCTGGTTCAAAGTTGAACTATTTTCTTAAAAATGTATTCTTTGGGTTGTTGAAAAATCTCCTGGATTGAAAAATTGACGATTCCATTTTTGTAAAATTCTTCTTCTGGTTTAAACTATCATCTTTCAGGTCGAACTCTTTTTTTGAAAATTAATTTGTTTGTTTTTCATGTAACGCAGGCATGATTTACGCGTTTTATCAGCGTCTTTTCAGTTCTGAATGTAGCCGTTTATACGACAGGAAGACTGGACAGCGAATGCGTATGCGCGCAGGACAATAATGGGTCCATAATACTCCAGGAGTATTATGGTGTAAAACAGTACCACGAAGGTCAAAGAGAGACATGTCGGGGGGTAAAAAATAGCCTGAATTTCAAGATCTGGATTTTACAGGATTTCAAAGGGTTTTAAAAATTTAATCATTTTGTAATCTATTTTTATAGATTACGAGGGATTTCACAAGATTCAACAGATGTTATAAATTTCAAGGTGTTTCAAAGGATTTCAAAGCTTCGAGGGTATTTAACAATTTCCAAGAAATATAACGAGATTTGAAATTTGTTAAGGGTGTTCAAAGAATTTCTTAGGATTTTATAAAATTTCAAAAGATTTTAAAAATGTGTCCAGGATATCAAGGGTATTCAAAAACTTTCAAGGGATTCCAACGGATTTCTAGTAAACTGTATGAAATTAAATGAAATTTCAAGGGACGTCTAGGGATTCCTACTAATAGGGTATATCTTGAAAGATTCAAAAGGATTTCACGAGATTTAATGGGAAATATATATTGTTTATCAGATTTAAAAAATAGTTAACCCCTCGATGTAATTGTTTTAAAACTGCGTGATACCGTTTTCCTACTATTTTAAAAATGTTATACTACTATGGACACTGGTTGGAATTCTAAAATGAGTCCGAAGCCTGCTATTTCAACCTTGAAACTTGAAATTTTTCATACTTTTTCCTGCGGCACTATATATATTTGTATGGTGGGTCGACGGAAGGGTGGGGGACGCTAAATTATTTATTCGCGCTGGGCGCACAAAACCATAGATTTGACGCTGCACCGGGAAACCTATACCGGGGTTCAGCAAATTTTTCAAAGTGCCTTTTTAAAACCTTAAACGTTCTGTAATTATCGAATCTTAGGGCAAAATTTAAGTGTTCCACATTTCGCCATTTTTTCTGTACACCGTTCCATCAGCATTAATACTCCGCGCCTAACCGGTTAAACGTTTAAACATTTCGAATAATTTCTACGTTTAGCTCAGGCTGGGTCGACTCCCGTGGGCGCGTATGATCGTTTCAGATCACGTATAATTTTGTATTTATCCACCTCATGTTAGATGGCTCTACTGTAGAGTCTAAAATGCGGGTAATATTTTGTTCAAATATTTTTGTACAAATGTTTCAAGTTGTCCAAAGCTGTCAAAAGTTGTGTCGAGTCAGGGCAAGTGAAACTAAACAGATTTAAAGCAAAAAAGAACAAATTTAAAGTAAATAGAAATGTTTGTGCTATGTCAGGATATTCGTCCAAAAGGGGAAAGAAAACGGAAATACCAATCCACTTGTTCCCGAAGAAGTACATCTGAAGACAGTGGAGAGCGTTAATCGGGAATAAGGGCCTGAAGGGAATGAGCTACGAGGAAATAACCTCCAATCATTTATTCATTTACCGATGACACTTTTCGGATGAACAAATGCATAAATGTCAAAACGGATCGATGATATTAAAGTCAGATGCAATCCAAACTTTGAATTCGCCCGACGTTAAAGAGGTGGAGAGTGGTGCCGACGATGACGCTAACGATCCCAAGAAGTTAGATTTATCCAAGAAAGAAATGGACTCTTCGTCATCAAAAATCGATCCGATTTTGAGCACGCCGTGAATCGCAAAATTAGAACTTTCAGATTAAATTAAGGGAACAAATAGCATTGAGAAAAAAGTGCGACAAAGATCCATTCTTTATCAGGCGGTAAATTTAAATTGAGATATGTATTGGACTAAATCCAGGAAAGCTTTGAAATGAGGGGAAAACTTTCAAATACGACAAAACCTTTCAAAGTTGAAAGATTGTAATATTAATTTTGAAATATTAGAAATTATTCCTAATCTCGAAATCTGCTGAAATGCTACGGAATTTCTTTTTGTAGGCATGGTTATAAAGAATCATGATAAGCATCTAAATATGCGACGGTTTTCAGTGGAAGAGAAAATAATCAATTTGGTAATTTACAAAAAGTCTGCGAAGAATTATCGATACCTGCCGACTCTCATACCTCCACTAGCAAGATCTGCGTTAAAAACAGTACTGAAAAAATCTTCATGGATACTGTCGTCACGAAGAGTGCGAGGCAGAGGCTAAGGGAAGCAGTTTCCTTCACCAAGAATTAAAAAGATCAAGTTGTGATTTTGCTTTAGGATGAATTGTTAGTAAGTCTGGAACTGCACTATAACAGTGACAGTGCACGGAGAAAAATGGATTGTCAAACTTAGAGGGTCAAAATGTAGAGAACCAGTCCACACCTCTCCACAAAGAATAAAAAATTGTTTCAGAATTCATGTATTTCATATAAATTTTCAGGTTTTATAGGTTCCACTTAATTTTATAATTTTCAGTCTCTTATAAGAGAGAGACTGGAAGAAGTAGGAAAAGGACGACAAATATAGAAAATGTAGGATAATCAAATCGACCCCCTAAGATGGCCAGGTCGACTGTCCGAGGAGATCAAGTCGATTATCTGATATGACCAAATCGACCTCCTATGATGAGCGATTCGACCCTTTATAATGATCAGTTCCGCCATCTCTGATGATCGGTTCGACCCTCTATGACGCTTGAGTCGACCGTCCTAGATGACCAAGTCGACACTCTGAAATGATCGATTTGAACCTCTTGTTTTAACCTTCTAGAGATAGTCACTTCACCCATCTTCAAGGGCTGTCCTATAGTTGACCCTGCAATATGGTCTGTCTGCACATCTAGATGGCCAAAATGACCTTCCATTTTTCTCCGCGTAATAAGATCGTTAGCTTTAAAGATTGGGGCTCATTAAGGACAGAAAAACACGGAAACCATGCTCTCGTATTTATGATACGGAACATAGAAACCGGCGATTATCACTTCTGAGTAGTGATAATGGTCAAGTTATCAACGTACCAAAAGTATTTCAGCTACTCAGGAAATTCAGGGCGAACTCAATGGAATTCTCAGTAGAATCGTGGTTTCTATTCATGCAAAGCAAGGCGTTCAGCAATATGCAACAAACTTTCATAGCAGAGAAATCCGTTTCGTATTGTAGCATGTCACATTCATAAAGATGTATGAATTTCGAGTTTTAAAAATTAAATACTGAATTGCATATTCTATCAATAACATCTTACTTGAAACGGATTTTGCGAGGTAAATTCAGGTTACACGACTCGGCTGAGAATGTACAGAAACTAAACGAAAGCAATATCTTTTTCCAAACAGCCGTCGTGAAGCGTCACAAGTCTTTGCACAAAAGGAATATGACTGTCAATAAATTGAAGAAAAAAGCATTTCACGATTGAAATATTTCAAGATTCTTCCAAAGAATTTGCAATATTTTAGGATATTTCATAAGATTCCAAGGAATTTTCAATTTATATCAAAGATTTAAAGGGATTTAAATGAATTTGAAATATTTCAGGTTATTTAGAAAAATTCCAATGAATTTTCGAGAGTTAAAATTTTTTTTTAGGAATTTCAAAAGATTTTGAATGATATAAACTATTTAAGAGTATTTTAAAAGATTTCAACTTAAAAAATAGTATTATTTCAATAATTATTTTGTTACAAAAATTTCAAATGATGGCAAAGGATTTTAAAGATTTTAAAGTATTTTTAAAAATTCCAAGGAATTTTCAAGAGTTTTAAAAAATGCCAAAGGATTTAAAAAAAGATCAAAGGATTCAAAATGTTTGAGGGTGGTTATAATATATGTCAATATTTTAAAGTAATTCTAAAAGAATTTAAAGATTTTAGAGTATTTTTAAAAATTCCAAGAAATTTTCAAGCGCTTTAGAACATTTCAAGGGATTTCAAAAGATTTAAAAAGGATTTGGAATGCTTTATGGTATTTGAGGTTTTCAACTTTTGAGAAATAATATAATTTGAATAATGATTTTGTAAAAATCATTTCAAATGATTCCAAAGGATTTTTAATATTTCAGAGTATTTTGAAAAATTCCAAGGAATTTTCAAGAGTTTTAAGAAATGTTCAGCGATTTCAAAAGATTTATAAGGATTTGAACTACTATAGGGTATTTTAAAAGATTTCAACTTTAAAAAATCGCACAATTTTAAGAATAATTTTATAACAATAATTTGATATGATTCCAACAGATTTTAAATATCTTATTGTATTTTTAGAAATGCCAAGGAATTTTCAAGAGCTTTAAAACATTTCAAGGGATTTCAAAAGATTTAAAAAGGATTTGGACTGCTTTAGGGTATTTTAAGGTTTCAACTTTTGAAAAATAATATAATTTGAATAATGATTTTGTAACAATAATTTCAAATGATTCCAAAGGATTTTAAATAATTTAGAGTATTTTTAAAAATTCCAAGGAATTTTCAAAAGTTCTAAAAAATGCCAAGGGAAATTTCAAAAGAGTTGAAAGGATTTATAATGTCTAAGGGCGCTTATAATGATATATTTCAATACTTTGAAGTAATTCTAAAGGAATGAACTTTTCAAAAAAAAAAAATAATGTAAATGACTAAACGTAGAAATTATTCCAATTGTTTAAATGTTTAACTTATCAAGTGTGGAACACTCAATGGTATGTTGATGATTCTGGTGCTACTATACTGATCTTATAACTTGATTTTAACTTATCTGGCAATAAAGTATTCACAGCCTTTTTGCTTTCCTAACAGAGTTCTGGAGGTGTGCCAGAAAAGCCCAAAAATTTTGCTTTCAAATTGTTAAATATCCTTGTTGCCTATTTTTGATTAAAATTAAAATTTTTTCAATATTTCGGTAGGAGATCAAACATTTTTGTGATTTTTGTTCTGCCAAATGTAGATACAGCTTCCTTGCTTTAAACAGCAATATTGCAAAGATAATTTCGTGCTTTAAAAAAGCGAGTTTGGGCGTTTTTTTTCAAGTGAACAATTGGATATCAGAAAAAGAGGTTTGTTGCAATAAACAAAAAACCTCTTTTTCCTACCTTCAACGATTGTTTATTTATGCATTAGGGCTAACTCTGGAGTGACAAGCAGGCTTGCATTTTACATGCCAAGACTACAAGAATCCGCGGTCAGATTTTAGGTATTGATATTTTTATAAAAGGCTATCGTTTTCCAATATGAAGAAGACCGTGTAAAATTAGGTTTACTCACGCTGCATTTACGTTGACATTGTGTCCTGAGAGCTGGAGGCTACAGGAAGTATAATTTGAATTAGAAGAAGTACTATTTATCAAAGTTTGTATAGTTTGATAATTTGAAATTGCACCAATTCGGTATCATTGAATGTATTAAATCTTGTGGATACGCACTGACAATACTAAGACTTGCAATTTTAGTGTTCGAGTATTTTTAATATAAGAAACATACTTTCACATATTATTCTTGTAATAAATTTATTGTTACAAAAATGCAGTTTGGGTTTGATGCAGGTATTCCAGAAAAAGGGTTTGCGAAAAAATGTTAATAGCGGGTCACATTTTCATTAATGCAAATACCCCTTTCGGATAAAATGCTTCTGATGTTCCTGATTTTACAATAAAAATGGATTAATGAAACAATTTCTATTAGAAAATGGACTTGCAGTTTTTTCTGTCATAAAATCTTAGTTGCAAAGTCGCGTGCGGAGTCCTACGCTTTAAATTTATCAATCGTCGGCCCTTGTTACATCGAAGGAATCCGCAAATCACTGTATCACATTCGTTCGAGTGGATTGCGGATTTCTCCCTCTGGACATATTTGTTGGCTTCGACATATTAACAAACTAAAACTTTTTGGAAACCACAAGTGACTTTTAATCTTGCAACATGAAGCGCACTCGACCAGTTATGCCAGAACGAATATCCGCAAAGTAGTTTGCGTATATATTTTCCTTCTATTTCTTGATGCAATCAACTTTTCCTACAATTTTTGGGCATCGCAAGGTACTTCCCGTATATTTCTTCATTTTATTCTATCATTTTTCTCAGCTTCAGAAATTTTAAACATTAATTCCTCATTTAAGTTCTAATGTTAGATTTGGCCGTTTACTGGTCAAATAATTTCATAAAAAAAAGAGAATAAATCGGCCTCGGCCTGGATTTGAACCAGGAACACCGCTATTCATGAGTGAAGCGTTAACTATTTACGCCACCGTGGCTTCAGCATATAGTGTCTCGTTTCTCCTATATCGAGAGGATGACGCGCGTCTGCATCTTTGTAACCTGTGAGGTTTTGGTGAATAATTCTAATCTGAATACATTCACCGAATCTGAATAAAATTCAGAACGATGAAAGAATACAAAATTTATAACTTATTGAATCATAAATTACATTCAGCTTCGCTAAATTCATTCAGATTAGAATTAATCACTAAAATTTCACAGGCTACAAAAATGCAGACCCGCGTCATCCTGTGGATATCGGAGAAACTATCTGCTGTCGCCCTGTTGACGTAATTGGTTGACGCTCCACTCGTGAATAGTGGCGTTCCCGGTTCAAATCTGGGCCGAGGCAGATTTTTTCTCGTTTCTTCAGAAAATTATTTGACCAGAAATCCGCTCAATCTAACATCAGAAATTAATTAATTACTCTTGTCGACAAAATAACATCAATACTCTAAGTTAATTATTTATTATACATAATACAACATTTAATTTGAATTAAGATTGTCAGACACTTGCGATTCCACTGATACCAGAAATTATTTTTCACAAAAATATAGCTTACCAAGTCGTCTCCATCGTAGGGCAGAGTTAGCTTAACATGAAAAAGAAAAACATCTTGTATTAAATATCACTGCACTCAACAAATTTTCTAGTTGAACCAACTAGAATTCTGATTAATTTAACTAGAATTCTGGTTAATTCAACTAAAATAGAATGTTGAAGATGCCCGGACTATAAATTCTGGTATAAAGTATCAGAAGTTACTGGTTGAAAATTTTCTAGTTAATGTTACCTCTTCCTAACCCCATCTAAAATTACTTGAACTGCGTTCCAAAGAAAAATATGTAACAAAAGTTTCCGACAAACAGAGTGCATCAACTATTATTTCGCTACGCTAAAATTTCGTCTTCCTATAAGTCGATATATTGGTAAATTGAGATAGATACAACACTTCAGGCAAAAGCAGCATATTCATTCAATTTGTTTATTTAGACTTATATAATTGAAATTTCATTAAACAAATCGCGTTTGCTCGAGATTTCAACAATGACGACAAATTGTCACTTGAAACATCCACCAACACGACATGAGACAAAAGACAGATTTCTAGAAACCGACACAAGATTGCGACACTTCTGTTACCAAAAATATTAACCAGAACAGTTTTAACCAGAAAAAATCAACCAGAGTTAGCTAACTAGAATTTTCCAGTCATATTGACCATAATTTCTGATTAAAATAACTGGAAATTCTTCAACCAGACGCGTCTAGCAACTTTAGCTAGAATTTTTTTTTGAGTGTGAGAATAAAGATTAGTTGAAATATTTGTTTTACTCAAATGCACTATTGTTTAATTCAAAGAAATTTTATATAAATGGAAAAAATGCTATCTTTGAAATAGGGCCACAGAAAAGTTTGTTTGGTTAAAAAAAAAGTGGAAACATATTCTTTAGTAAAGTAGAACTCACCTTCCTGGGACTTATGGGACTTTTAGGAGACATGGTCTGCGGCGCATAGACAAAAGTGACCGGGAATGAAGTTGAGATAACTGTAAAAAGAAAACATAAACATATTTATTTGTTTATTCCGAATTAGGTTTTTTAAACTGACATGGAGAACCTACACGCTTTTCAAATTTGTTTTAATTCACACTGCTCCCAGCAATAGATCATCATCAAACTTTTAAAATGCTAAAGTAATCAATACAAAATATTCATTTTTAGAAATATTTTGCATTATAAGAAATTTTATTTTTTCAGCCTTTATCACTTCCCATGCAAATCTTTTTGGGACAAAAAAAATTTCCTTCTGCAATTTTTGGTTCAAAAGCTCACTTGTTACCCTTTTTTGAAAATATGAAAATAATATGTAAAAATAATAGAAAATTTAATTGAATAACATTCTATTTTGATATCCCACATACTCAACATATCCCTGCTTCGAATGCAGACGCGGAAAGTCTTGGTAAAGTTGAAGCGTTTTATGACTTAATCTTGCCTCATTCCTAGAATTTGCAGCGTACTGATGTCACTTGGGAGCCTAGTGCTCTTACCAGGCGTCCGATCGCGTCAGCCGCCCTGGCAGTTATCGCAACATCAGTACACTTATTCTGCGGTACCTTTAGAGACTCTCCGTCCCCCTGATCTCCAGGTTGAGTCCCTCTTTGAACCAAAACGCTGTAGCTCTCTCCACTAGTTAGTTTCGCGACCAGATGTCCGCAGCCTCCACTACGATGGCCTCCGCCCTGATGAAGATGTCGTGGAATCTAGTGGCGCGCCCTTCGCGAAGTAATGCGTCAAGCCCTTGAGAATTCCCTACCCCAGCTTGTCTAACTCTACGGGAGATAAACAGGCTTCAGGATAATCTGACGCAACGACAACTTTCACCAGAGCGTTGTTAGCCATCTGCGCGAAAGTGAGGCTCTGCGTTTCGAGAGCCTTCTGCCGTTTCAATTCCCTGTTCGGGGGAGTGTCTTTGGAGATTTTCATCCTCTTGCTCCTGGTGGGCTGTTCCTTAAAGAGCAGCCCACCTTTTCCGGTTAGTCAGTTTTTATGAGTCTCCTATTTTGTTCCCACGAGAAGCTAGATAAATAAGGACCCCCGCCCCCTTGCAGATCTCTGCTTGCAGAAGGGCGGGTCTACATACTATGGGATTCGACCTAGTGTCCCATAGTCTCCGTTAAGATAACCTCTCTGTGACTCGAAAGTCTCAATTGAGGTGGGTGCGTCGGGGTATTCAGGGATTTGTTAACCCCGGTGTCATTTAGCACTTGACACGGCGATCACATCGTGCCTTGGGAGCATGAGAACTCGCGTTCTCGATCTGCAAGGGGGCTTTACTATTACCCCCTGGAAGGATCGCTCGTTAGTTTAGGTCACACAGACCAGAGTCCGTCAGTTTCCCAGAGCAGCTACACCTCGCGATGCAGCCCCACTGGTTCACCTGTCCCACATACGAGGTGTGGCTATTAAATAACGATACTGGTGCTGTAAAACATTTTATTTTGATTTCATACATATCTATTTATTATCAAGTTCAATATTCACCCCTCCTCGATCCCTACAACGCTCCATGCGAATCTTCCATTGTTTGAAACAGTGCTGGAAGTCTTCTTCTTTCAGCTCCGTCAGGGCGCGCGCCGCTTTCTCTTTCACAGCTTCAACGCACTCAAATCTTGTTCCGTTTAATGCAGATTTCACCTTAGGAAGCAGATAGAAGTCGCACGGCGCAGGATCCGGCGGATAAGGCGGATAGTCAAACACTGGGATGCTGTACTTAGCTAGAAACCTCTTGACAGACAATGCGGGATGAGCTAGCGTATTATCTAGGTGGAGAACCCATGACTTGTCCTTCCACAGTTCGGGCCGTTTTTTCCTTATTCTTTCGCGGAGTTCAGCAAGAACGTGAAGGTAGTAATGTTGATTAATAGTTTGACCTTCAGGAACCCAGTGAACGTACACTATCGTATAAATATCGAAAAAAAAAACACGTGGAAGGGCGACCCGGGTGTGAATCATCTCCAATGTCTTCTCGGCCATCTTAAAAACGCTTAAACCACTCAAAAACACGTGCAAGCGATAAACATTCATAGCCATACACTTTTTTCAATAAATTATCAGTTTTAGTAGCGGTTTTTCCAAGTTTTATGTGAAATTTCACAACAATTCGTTGCTCTATTGGCACACTTAACATTTTCCCGGTGAAACAAGAAAACAACTCTAAGGCGAACGAAGGCTACGGCTATACGGATTTGTTTACAGAAGCGAGAGGTACTGCATTCGAAAGAGAAGGCTAGGGCTGGTACCAACTTTATTTCTGTGACCAGTCACAGGGATGCCTTTCTTTCCATGATATATTGGAAAGGGGTAGATATATGACCAACATTATTTCTGTGACCAGTGACAGAGGTGCCTTCCCGATCCCTCAAAACGTTGGAAATGCGAAGAGATTTGAACAAACATTTCTGTGACCAGACACAGGCGTGCCTTTCCGCCCCAATGAGATGCTGGAAAAGGGAGGGGCTTGACCGAAATCATTTCTGTGACCAGTCACAGGGGTGCCTTCTCGCCCCCACGAGATGTTGGAAAAGGGTAGACGTTTGATCGAAATTATATCGGTAACCAGTCATAAGGGAGCCTTCCTGCCTTCACGAGATGTTGGAAAGGGGTAGGAGTTTTACGAACATTATTCCTGTGCCGTTTCCTCCACCAGACGTCGGAAAGTAGTGGGGATGTGACCTGCATTATTTCTGTGACCAGTGATAGGAGTGCCTATGCGCCCCCACGAGACGTTGGAAAGGGGTAGGGTTTTGACCAATATTGTTTCTGTGACCAGTCGCAGAAAGGCCGAAAACTTACTGGACTGAAGCCTGTTGCAATTAATAAATTTTAATAGCGATTTTCCCAGAATCTATCAATCAGAAAGGCTCGCTGGAACGAAAAGTGTTCAGAATCAAAAATTTATATTTTGATTGGATCTACAACTTTTGCCTATAACCTTTTCCAAAATCTTTTGTATAAACCGAGATGAATTCGAATTCTAATGTCTTTCATAGGTTTTCCATGATTTTTACCATGAAAATCAAATTTTCGGGTATTTTCACTATCATATTCGTAATCATCGCCTCAAAATGCATAGGTATAGAGAGTTTTAAATTCATCGGAGGTATGCGTTCATCGGAATTGCACCCGAAAAGGACTCAAGCCTATTGCACTTAATAAATTTCAATAGCGGTTTTCTCAAGCACTATTAATCTGCGAGGAAAAGTGTGCTGAATCAAAAATGTATATTTTATTTGAGTCTACATCTTTTGTCGGAAAATTTTTTCGTCATTTCTCGTGGTGGGAGGGGGACCTACACTTTAGGGTGGGTTCCGAACCACCAAGAGCATGAGCTTTAAGTACTTATAGAACCTTTTTCTCTAGAGGTACCGGTCCCACGACTCTCCGGAGATGAACAACTCCCTTGCTAGGCAAGTGTTCACCGCATGGGCCGCCGAGGCTCTTCCAGAATGCGAGGCGGGAATCGAACCCGCATGCCGACAGAGTGGGTCCAAAGCCTACGCCTTAACCCCCACGACCATAAACACGACCATATTTCGATAAACTCGAAAAACCGTGACTTTTAGGAGTTTTCCATGGTTTTCACCATGATAATCAAATTTGCGGGTATATTCACTATCATATTCGTAATCAGCTCGACAAAATACATATGTATACAGAGTTTCAAATTAATCGTCGGTACGCACTTTTCGGAATTGCGACCTTTTTTCTGAGTTCAATGTAATTTTTCAACACAAAAATTGCAACTCACGTGGGTAGTTTCTACACATTCAAATAACATATGAAGAAATGTGATATTTTCATTTAAAAATTGGCGCCGTATGTCCCTCTGCCGTCATAAGAGTCATGAATTTCACTTTTGGTGGCTTTTGGAGTCAATTTATGAGAGCAAGGCGATAACCACTTCTGCCCTCATAATAAAAACTGTTTTTATTTAGATTCTTAACTTTTTAAATCATATCCATTTTCTATTTTTTACACTTCTATAAAATTCAAACCTCGTTTTAACACTAGATCTGTTTCTGAACTAACCCTTCTAGAAATAATTAATTGAAAACAATTCAGAACGATAGAACGAAATTTGAATTGTTTCTAATCGTGTTTCTTAATCGTGTGTGCACGATTGGGAACGATTGAGTGTTGCAAAGTTTCAATCGTTCCCAATCGTTCCCAATCGTTCCCAATCGTTCCCAATCGGGCCAATCGGTAGTAGGATTCCGAGGTTATGAAGTGGCAATTTGATGGCAGCACTTTCGTCTCGCGGGAATTATTTGAAAACGTTTATTTACTTTTTTCGAGACAACACATTTTCAGCAATATGTTCATGAAAAAAATTAAATAAATATTTTGTAATAATTTCCGTGAGCTGAGAGAGCTGTTGTCAACAAGTTTGCCAATGTGGTGAAGTTTTTTCATCAAATTATTCATTTCATTGTCTATAATTTTGTATAAAAAACGTGTAATTTATTAAATAAATAACTTAAAGTATTTTCGGTACAGAACAATTAAAATTAACTGAGAGTAAAGCTATTCAGATTCTTTCTCGTCTTCTAATATCCTACGGATATTAGCATTTTTACTTGTTAATTCGTCACCCTCTGTCCCACTATCATCCCACTATCTCACTTCGAAGATTCATCATTTTAATTTAAAATTCATCTTTTTTGGTGAAACTTCAACTATTTCGTTGAAAATCGATATTTTTCATTTAAAAATTAAACTATTTGTTTGAAAATTTATGTACTTTGTGGAAAATTTGACTTTTTTTGTGAAAAAATAATCTTTATGACTGAAAATTCATCTTTTTGGCATAAAATTCAACTATTCTTTTTCTTTGAATGTTTTTTGGTTGATAATTATTTTTTTTTTTAATGAAAATGTAACTATTATTCCAGTTCAATATTCCATAATTTTAGTTAAAAATTCTTCTCTTTTTTTGATCTTTCTTTTTTTGCCTAAAAATTTATTTATTCAATTTTTGGTATAAAAATTATCTTTTTTAGTTGAAAATTCGTCTTTTGGTAGAAATTCATCTTCTGGGTCCAAAATTAAATTATTCTAGTTAAAGATTCATCATTTCAGTAAAAAATTCATCTGTCTGGTTTAAAATTCAACCATTTCAGTTAAATATTTACAATTTTATTTGAAAATTCATCACTTCGTTTGTTTGGTTAAACGTTAATTTTTTTAATTTAAAATTTAATTATTTCAGTTTTGGTTGACAATTTATATTTTTTAGTAAAAATTAATTTTTTTGCTTGAAAATTCAACGGTTTCAGTTGAATATTCATTGTTTTAGTTGAAAACTCTTATGTTTGGTTTAAAATTAATTTTTTTTTACTAAAAATGTTACTATTCCATTTTCGGTTAAAAATTATAATTTTTTTGGTTCAAAATTCAACTATTTGGTTGAAAATTTGTCTTCTTTAAACAACAATTCAACTATTGTGTTAAAAATTCAAAATAAATGTTTGCGTTTTGCGGCAAATATGAATATGTTAATATTGTTAATTTTAGTTGACTAGGGAAATTGAAAAACTTGACCGGGAATTTGATGCATGTATTTAATACAATTTTGATCTATTTCACCTGTAAATACTATAATTTTTAATGTTTAAATTTAAAAATAGTTTAATCTGTAACAGTTTTTTATATAGTTAAATCTCCAAGTCCATTTCTGTCAATTATTGTTAATTTGTTTAACTTTTTAATTACATAAAGCCTTCTGAACAATCTAATACTATAAAATGAAAAATTTGAAACCTTTAAAATTCAAAGATTTTAAGATTAGGCATTGCAAACCAAATTATTTGAAATATTGAACATTGAGTATTTTAAATATTTAAAACTAGAAATTTTCGAGAATTTCAAATCAAACTTATTTATAAATTCAAAATTGTTATGCTGCAAGACATTTAAAAAGATTGTATAAGTTTTTCTACTGAAAATTAAAATAATTTAATGAGTTACCTACCCTTTATTTAGTCCCGAGATTCAAAATATTGGCGCCATCCTACGTTCTAATGATTCCAATCGTTTTCAATTGGATATCCATTATCCTGAATCAGAGGTTAAGTTGTCACTGCAGCATTTTGATATTGCGATAATTATTTACAAGCGGTTTTTTACGCTTTCAGACGAAAAAATGTCAACAATATTAGTTTAAAAAGAAGTAAATAAACGTTTTACAATAATATAGTCGCTAAATCAAACTACTACTGCCTACTTGATAAAGACACTATATCACTGTCACATCGTTAGATGGCATGATTTTTACGTACCGTTAACCCACAAAATTTCGACTCTTCATTCGGTATACCGCCTGAACAAACATTCTATTTTTTGTACTTGAAATTTTTGTTGAATTGTTAAAAATTTAATTTCCAACCTATAAACACGTGCACGTCATGTGTTTTCCATCGATAACTACAGAGGGCGCACTGCAGGCAAGTGCATTTACTCAATTCAACCCGATTGGAAACAATTGACACAATCAGCAACAATTCAAACCGATTCAACTTTAGATCACTCTTAATCGTTATGAATGGTGTCCAATCGATTATTTCTAGAAGGGAAGATAATATAAAATCTGTCATTTATACTCAAACCTAACCTCTTTTTGTTTGTTTTTCATAGTTTTAACGTCTTTCCTAATAGCATGGAAGGTCCCTGGAACGTTCTAGGCACGTTTCCGGGACGTGTACATGTCACCCCCGTGAAGTTGGCACACCGAAGTTAAAACTTTTTTCTTTTTGCATACATTTGTACGTCGTTTATACTGTTTGCAAATCCAATATTTTCGTTTGTACCCTCCTCGTTGCCAAATTCGGGAAAAATATTATTTCGGGGGGCTAGCCTTACGTATCCACCCGAAATAAAATTTTTCAAATTCTCTTTTTGCATACATTTTTACGTCCTTTGTACTTTTGATACATCTGATATTTTCTTTCGTACCCTATTGATTGCCCAGCTAGGGGCAAACCAAAATTTTATGTCATCCCCCCGAAATTTGAATTTTTCAATTCTTCTTCCTGCTAATTTTTGTACGTCGTTTGTATTATTTGTACATTCAATATTCTCGTTTGTAACCCCTTAGTTACCCAGCTAAAGGCAAATCAAAATTTCCTGTCATCCCCATGATATTTGAATTTTTCTTTTTACATAACCTTTTTGTACATTGTTTTTGAGGTTCTTATAAACTTTTGTATGATATTAATGTTATTGTTAGTCTTCAGGTGGCGCCAGGGTGACATACCTGATTAAAAATTTTTCACGAGTCACAAATTTGACAATCAAAATGGCGAATAACTATATTTCAAACAAATGTTGCGATTTGGGTGAAAGTCGGTTTCACAAGGATTTTGAGGTCACAGAATGCGAATGTAACAGTAACATTTAAAAATCGGGTATTTGTAACAATTATTATCATTCACTATACACGGAGAAAAAAATCGCACTGTTATAGTAGGCTGAGCTCTTAATATTACAGCACGGAAATTCAGGTGCGAAAGTGGTATGAATTTGTACAAATATTGGCGTCAGGTTAGACATTTTTAGCATTAAATGTCCTATAATATAACAGAATCAAGCGCATGCCGTTATTGCTGGAGTCACATGCCCTTAGAGCAGTTGTGCCTTGCGGAAATAGCTCCAACTTTGCCTTGCTACGGTTGTAAGAAAACACATCCTATTAGAGTATGAGTACTCTTACAAAAGAGATACTAGGCGACGCCTACCAGCGCTTCCGCGTGGCCTAATATCTCTTTTGTAAGAGTACTCATACTCTAATAGGATGGGTTTTCTTACAACCGTAGCAAGGCGAAGTTCGAGCTATTTTCGCAAGGGATAACGGCTTTAAAAGCATGAAGCTGTGTACTTTTTTAGGATAAAGGGATTCCTGCTTAAAATGAAT